>CAUYQU010012844.1:0-43364 GCA_963574635.1 Cheracebus regulus | reverse complement strand
TCTGTTCTGTCAGAGACTAGGATTGCCACTCCTGCTTTTTTTTTTTTTTGCTCTCCATTTGCTTGGTAAATCTTTCATCCTTTTATTTTGAGTCTATGTGTGTCTTTGCACATGAGATGGGTTTCCTGAATACAGCACACCAATGGTTCTTGGCTTTTTATCCAATTTGCCAGTCTGTATCCTTTGATTGGGGCATTTAGTCCATTTACATTTAATGTCAATATTGTTACCTGTGACTTTGATCCTGCCATTTTATTACTGGTTGGTTGTTTTTCCCTTTGGCTAGCATAATTTTTTCATTGCATCTTTGGTCTTTACCATTTGGTTCTTTTTTGCAGTGATTGGTACTGGCTTTTCCTTTCTGTGTTTAATGCTTCCTTCAGGAGCACTTGTAAGGCAGTCTGACAGTGATAAAATCCCTCAGCAATTGCTTGTCCATAAAGGATTTCCTTTCTCCTTCACTTATGAAGCTTAGTTAGGCTGGATATGAAATTCTAGGTTGAAATTTCTTTTCTTTAAGGATGTTGAATATTGGGCCCCACTCTTTTCTGGCTTGTAGAGTTTCTGCCAAGAGATCCGCTGTGAGTCTTATGTGCTTCCCTTTGTGGATGATCCAACTTTTCTCTCTGGCTGCCCTTAGTAATTTTTCCTGTTTCAACTCTGGTGAACCTGACGATTATGTGCCTTGGGGTTGCTCTTCTAGAGGAGTATTGTTGCGGTGTTCTCTGTATTTCCTCTATTTGAATGTTGGCCTGCCTTGCTAGGTTGGGGAAGTTCTCCTGGATAATATCCTAAAGAGTATTTTCCAGCTTGGATTCATTCTCCCTGTCATCTTCCAGTACACTGATCAGGCACAGATTAGATCTTTTCACATAATCCCATGATTATCTCAATAGATGCAGTAAAGGCCTTGGACAAAATTCAACAGCCCTTTATGCCAAAAACTCACAATAAACTAGGTATCGATGGTATGTATCACAAAATAATAAAAGCTATTGATGACAGACCCACAGCCAGTATCATACTGAATGGGCAAAAACTGGAAGCATTCCCTTTGAAATCTGGCACAAGACAAGGATGCCCTCTCTCATCACTCCTATTCAATATAATATTGGAAGTTCTAGCCAGGGCAATCGTGCAAAAGAAAGAAATAAAGGGTACTCAAATAGGAAGTCAAATTGTCTCTATTTGCAGATGATATGATTGTATATTTAGAAAACACCATCATCTCAGCCCAAAATCTCCTGGAACTGATAAGCAACTCAGCAACTCTCAGGATACAAAATCAATGTGCAGAAATCACAAGCATTTCTATACATCAATAACAGACAAACAGAGAGCCAAATCAAAAGTAAACTCCCATTCACAATTGCTACAAAGAGAATAAAATACCTAGGAATACAACTAACAAAGTATGTAAAGGACTTCTTCAAGGGGAACTACAAACCACTGCTCAAGGAAATAAGAGAGGACACAAACAGATGGAAAAACATTCCATGTTCATCGTCGGGAAGAATCAATATCATGAAAATGGCCATACCGCATAAAGTAATTTATAGATTCAATGCTATCCCCACCAAGCTACCAATGACCTTCTTCACAGAACTGGAAAAAAACACTTCAAACTTCATATGGAACCAGAAGAGAGCCTGCATAGCCAAGTCAATTCTAAGCAAAAAGAACAAAACTGGAGGCATCACACTGCCTGACTTCGAACTATACTACAAGGCCACGGTAATCAAAACAGCATGGTACTGATACTGAAACAGGGACATAGACCAATGGAACAGAACAGAGGCCTCAGAAGCAACACCACAAATCTATAAATATCTGATCTTTGACAAACCTGAGAAAAACAAACAATGGGGAAAGGATTCCCTGTTTAATAAATTTGTTGGGAAAACTGGCTAGCCATGTGCAGATAGTAGAAACTGGACCCCTTCCTGACACCTTACAATAAAATTAACTCCAAATGGATTAAAGATCTAAACATAAGACCTAACACCATAAAAACCCTAGAAGAAAACCTAGGCAAAACCATTCAGGACACAGACATAGGCAAGGACTTCATGGCTTAAACACCAAAAGCAATGGCAACAAAAGCCAAAACAGACAAATCAGATCTAATTAAACTCCAGAGCTTCTGTATAGCAAAGGAATCAATTATTAGAGTGAACTGGCAACCAACAGAATGAGCAAAAATTTTTGCAATCAACCTATCTGACAAAGGGCTAATATCCAGAATCTACAGAGAACTAAAACAGATTTACAAGAAACAAACAAACAAACCCATTGAAAAGTGGGTAAAGGATATGAACAGACACTTTACAAAAGACATCGATGAGGTCAACAAACATATGAAAAAATGCTCATCATCACTGGTAATTAGAGAGATGCAAATCAAAACCACATTGAGGTACCATCTCACACCGGTTAGAATGGCGATCATTAAAAAATCTGGAGACAACAGATGCTGGAGATAATGTGGAGAAAGGAACACTTTTACACTGTTGGTGGGAGTGTAAATTAGTTCAACCACTGTGGAAGACAGTGTGGCGATTCCTCAAGAACCTAGAAATAGAAATTCCATTTGACCCAGCTATTCCATTACTGGGTATATACCCAAATAATTATAAATTGTTCTATTATAAAGACACATACACACATAAGTTCATTGTGGCACTGTTTAGAACAGCAAAGAGTTGGAATCGATCCAACTGCCTATCATCGATAGATTGGATAAAGAAAATGTGGCACATATACACCATGGAATACTACACAACCATAAAAATGACGAGTTCGTGTCCTTCACAGGGACATGGATGAATCTGGAAACCATCATTCTCAGCAAACTGACACAAGAACAGAAAACCAAACACCATATGTTATCACTCATAGGTGGGTGTTGAACAATTAGAAGACGTAGATATAGGGAGGGGAGCATCACACACACTGCGGTCAGTAGTGGGGGGCTGGGGAGGGACAGTGAGGGTGGGGAGGGTCGGGAGGGATAATGAGGGGAGAAATACCAGATATAGGTGATGGGGGGATGAAGGCAACAAATCACCTTGCCATGCATGTACCTATGCAACAATCCTGCATGATCTACACATGTACCCCAGAAGCTAAAGTACAACAAAATTTTTTAAATGATAAAAAAATATATGCCAACCCACGTAATCAATTTAACATCAGGAGTCATGAGAGACTTTTAAACTTGGTTGAAGTTCATAAGCAGTATAATTTTGGTAGGTTCATAATTTTACCACTGTGTGTAAGTTCTATAAGAACCAGTTCATTAAATAAGCTGTTTTATTTTGGTTTACATATTTTAGTTGCAAAGTTTGTTGACACTTCCTTTGGAGTGTTCCAAATGCACTTATAAATATTTTTCATTTTTGTTGGCTTTCAACTTTTCTAGTTTCACATAAAACAAATTTAGAACTCAGTAAGTTATCAATAAAAAGTATTGGATCGAATACCCAATTCTTACCTGTATTAAAATATTCATCTCACACCCCACATTCCCTGATGGCCACTTTTTCATTTTATGTTGACGGTAGGATCACTAAGACAAGAAAAAACAAGATCACTTATTTGCATTACCTGTGGATAGGATCTAATAAACTCCTCAAATATAGGTTGTAGTTTTATAAAATTCTGAACAGCCTGATCTGACATTTAATGTCCTGTTTCAATCTGTTTGTGTACCTAATTTACTTTTAATGATCTGTATGGTTTCTGCTCATAATATTCCCAGGAGCATAACTTCTATTAATGATTTATTTTAAGCTGATAGTACTTGAGGTTTTTATTCTGCATGCCCAACTGATCATTGCATTCAGGTAGGGAAGCTACCACCTCCTGAATGCTCCCGACTCTCCCAGTGAACTTTCTGCCTTGGTCTCCTCAGATGAGGAATCCAGAGAGCACCTCCCGTTGTCTTTGAGTGGACACTATCCACTTCCCTATAAGATTCTCCATTTTATAAAGAGCTTTGTGAAATATGATTCACATACCAAACAATTTACCCACTTAAAGTGTACAATTCAATGGCTTTTAATACATTTACACAGTTGTATAGTACTGACGCATGCTACAGTATGTATGAGTCTCAGCAATACTCTGCTCACTAAAGAAAGCCTATCACACACACACAAAATGCATATCCTGCCATTTCATTTATAGGAAATGTCCATAATGGGCACATTTATACAGAAAGAAAGTATATCAGAAGCCTGGGGCTGGAGAATGGGAATGCTACGAGGTACCACTTTCCTTCAGGAATGATGACATGGTTCTAAAATTAGATTGTGGTGACAGAAGTGCTCTATATGGGCAATTTCCATATAACCGTTTATTCTCCCCTCTTCATTTTGACTTTTATTTTCTTCTCTTTCTAAAAAATGCAGATTCTTCCCTAGATTTTGGTATATCTGAGCTGTGCAATGCAGAGAGAGGGGATAATTAGAGCTTGTCTGAGCCTCTAATATGTAGTGAGGTTTTCCAATACTTAGCAAGAGGTCACTTTTGTTATCTCTTCTCTCGGGCTCCAACAGCTAGAACTTCTGGTACTTTGGTAACTAATTAGGTTAAGACATCATTTTTTTCACTGATTAATATTGCCTATTTAATAATGACCCACATTTTAAGCAGACGAGGAGCAATTAAGAGCTCTCCTCCAGTGTCCACCATTCATACTTAGCTTGCCCTTTTCTTTTATATTTAAGAGACCATAGAAAGCGTCCCCAAGCCAATTATGCTTATTTCTTAATTTCATTTCAACCATATCTCTTGTTTTTTCCTGTAACATTTGAAATCTTAGCAAGACTGAATATGAGTCCATATTAACTTTTTTGTCAATCTAAGAGGGTCAAGTTTACTTAAATGAAACTATGTTCAAAGTAGAAATGTCAATTATTTATTACTTTATTTGCGTTTTCTCAATACTATTTAATATAGTATTCTTAGAAAATAAGGACAACCATAAAATGATTCAACATATAGTTACCAATATATATTCTAAATAGTTCATTTAAAATCTTGACCAGATAACCTGTCAATTAAAGTTTTAAAACTAAATTTCTTTTAAAAATATTTTACCAGGAGATATTGAGTATTAAAATAAATACTTCTGACATTCTGCTTGGAAGGCACATGGTTGAGGGAGTGAATCTCTTCTGAATCTCTCTGTCTAAACTCCATTTTGCCCCTTTGAACCATCCAATTATTTTGTAAAAGTCATAAAATCTCAAAACAAAGGTCCTTGTGTGGAGAAAGATCTAATGCTCACAATGAAAACAACACATTCGTTAAATTCATGTTAAGCACAAAGAATATAGGCAGTGACTGTATCTTTTTCCACTTAGGATTAGTCTTCTTTAATCATGCATATGTGATATAAAATCATATATATGTGTGATATTAATCATTTTGTATTTAACCCTGTAAAACTCCTTTGCATTTTGTGTTTTAATATAACAACTTTTTTTCTCAAAATTATCACTGCATACAAGTACACTATTTTACTAATATGATGAAGATGATGTGTGTACCATTTAAAAAGCTATCGGTTACAGACTATAACCTTTGTGATGGTCTGAATGTTTGTGTGCTCCCAAAATTCATAATTTATGACCTAAATTCTCAAGGTGATGGTATTAGGAAGTGGGATCGTGAGAGATGAAGAGGTCACGAGGGCAGAGGCTGAGAGAGCTTCCTTGCCCCTTGTGCCATGTGAGGTTACAGAGAGATGACAGCTATGAGGAAGCCAGGTTTTCTTTGGACATGAAATCTGCTCGCACCTCAATTTGCATTTTCCAGCCTCCAGAATTATGAGAAAATATTTATGTTGTTTATAAGCCACACAATATGGCATTTTGTTAGAGTAGCCTGAACAGATTAAGACAACTGTCATGCAATTTGATTCGCTTAAGTAAGGCATCACCTGCTGTGCAGTCTTTCTTTCTCCTGTTCTCTCTTTTTCTAAAATCTCTTCCTCTTTCTCTTTCATTCTAAAAAAAAAAAAAAAAAAAAAGAAAGCCACTTCATCTCTTTTGCTTTCCCGTATAAAAACTGGGGCAGCAGCAGCCGCCCATAGAGGATGTTAATGGGGAGCAGAGGGGTCACACAGCACCAGTCAAACATCTAAAGCACAGCTTTCCTAGTCTAGTCAAGGACTGCTTTGCTTGAATGTTTTTACCCTTCAATCTCACGTTGAAACTTAAAATCCTCAATGTGGTAGTGTTGAGAGGTGAGGCCACTGAAAGATGATTGGGTCCTGAGGACCCTGCCTTCATGAATGGATTAATGGTTTATTTGGCTAATGGATTAATGAGCGGGACTGGTGGCTTTATAACAAGAGAAAGAGATACTTAAGCTAGCACACTCATACCCCTACCATGTGACGCCCTGCACTGCCTCAGGACTCTGCAGATAATCCGCACCAGCAGGAAAGCTCTCACCAGATTCAGCCCCTCCACCCTTGGACTTTTCAGCTTCCATAACTGAAAGGAATAAATACCTTTTAAAATTAAATTGCATGGCTTCAGGTATTCTGTTATAAGCAATAGAAAAATGAACTACGACAATCACTCAACAAATACTGTCAAAATCATCACCCTAAACATATTAATCATTCTTGATATTTTTATTTTGAAACATCCTAATTTTTTTTCATCCAAGCCTTAATCAAAAATCTTGTGTAACTTTAAGGTATGTGTATGTTAGCAAAAAGAATTAATATTAATGAGGAAACATAGCCTAATAAAATGATTTTAGTTTTCATTTAATGCATGTGAACACCAAAAATAGAATTTTAAAGTCAGTTTCTAATTCCCTTTAGACATTTCTAGCATGGAATACAAAACACACTAAAGATGATTTCTTTTTAGAGATCTTTACAAAGTTGATATTTCTCTATTTATGTATCATCTATATAATAGACAAATAAAACAAATTATGATTCTTTACATATTCAAAATTAATTCTATGATGATTTATTTATTTACTTGTTTATTTATTCATTTATTTATTTGAGATGGAGTCGTGCTCTGTCACCAGGTTGGAGTGCAGTGGCAAAATCCGGGCTCACTGCAACCTCCATCTCCCAAGATTAAGTGATTCTCCTGCCTCAGCCTCCCAAGTAGCTGTGACTACAGGAATGTGCCACCATGCCTGGCTAATACTAGTGTTTTTATTAGAGATGTGATTTTACCATATTGGCAGGCGGGTCTCGAAATCCTGACCTTCGATAATCCACCATCCTTGGCCTTGCAAAGTGCTGTGATTACAGGCATAAGCTACCATGCCCACCATGCCCAGCCCAATTATATATATAATTATAATAATAATTATTATTACATAAATAATAATACTATTTATGCATTAATATTTATGATTAATATTTTAAATGTTAAATATATCAAATTCTTTAGATGAAGACTTTCAAAAAGAGGCACAGTAATATTATTATACAGGTGATTGCAATATATGACAACAAAAATATTATAGTAGTACAAATTATTTTGATATAGCTTAAATGCAACCAACTCTTATGCTTAACCTACTCAAAATGTAGAGAGGGTTGAGTCTATGAGTGTATAGTGATTTTTTTTGTTTTGAGACAGAGTTTGGCTCTTGTTGGCCAGGCTGGAGTGCAATGGTGTGATCTGTGCTCACTGCAACCTCTGCCTCCTGGGTTCAAGCCGTTCTCCTGCCTCAGCCTCCCGAGGTAGCTGGGATTACAGGCACCCGCCACGACACCCAGCTGTTTTTTTTTTTTTGGTATTTTTTAGTAGAGACAAGGTTTCACCATGTTGGTCAGGCTGGTCTTGAACTCCCGACCTCAGGTGATCCACCAAAAGAACACACAAAGTGCTGGGATTACAGGCGTGAGACACCGCACCTGGCCGAGTGCAGAGTGAATTGTAGGACATTTTTAAAATGTCCCACTCTGCCAAACTAAACTGTGGCATTATTCAGTATTCAATATTACAAAATCAGGATTCTCCATTATCTTAGTATCTTTTTGTTTTAAAAAGCCAAGGATAAAGTTCCAATATTTGCTTTGATAAAATCACTCTATATATAGTGCAAACTAGAGGATTTTTTTCTTTTTATCCACACTGTTTGTATATGATTTTTTTTTTTTACCCAAGCCAGTTATCCAGTAAAGGTGAGTTTAATTTGGAATTGTGCCACAGCAATCATATAAATTAATAGAATTTTCAAGTTTTTTGTGTCTATATGTTTTCTCATTATAATACTACTATTTATGTATTTTTTTGCTTTTTAAAAATAAGACATATTATTTACTTTTAATATCTAAATAGCTCCAAGAAGATGGGTATTCCTGTGCTTACCAAATGACACAAGAATGATTCTTTAAAAAGCAGTAGCACCTCAACTTGATCACTGGATTTCAATCTCCACTGTTCCTACAGTTTATTTTATCAAACATGTCTTCTCTCACTTTTTGGATCTTTGCAGGTAAAAATGTCAACTTCACACCCAGAATGAACAATAAAAACTTAACATCATGTATGATTTTTTACCAGGCTTCCCAAGAAGTTGATAAAATTAAAACAAAATAAGATAAATGTGTTTACCAAATATTCCCAGATAATACTAGAAACTCAACTGAGTACCTGATTTAGGAAAATAAATAAATAAATAAATAAATAAAACTTTCCATTCCAAAAGGATTTCACTATGGATTGAGTCCTTTTCCCAGGGAGTCACAAGCAGAATTTACAATTGTGACAGATATTTTATATCTTGAGATTGCTAGCTTGAGTCATGGGCTGTGATGGCATTTGGTAGTGGTGTCATCTGGTGTAGGAAACTGTCACTCAATCACAAAGTCCAGGAACATTGTTGTAGGATTTGCAGATGGAATTATGGCATATTTTAAATGTCCAAAAAATCTTATTGAAGGGATTCTAGAGAGTCATCACATGTGTAACTTTTAAACTAAATATTGATATTGGTGGCATTATAGATGTATATTTTAAAAGTCAAAACTCATATTCAACTATGTCTGCTTATTATGCCCAAACTTCACAGCTTTGATTATTAGATGGAAAGAGTCATGTGTTTCAGGATTGAACACAAATGCATTCCAGGGCCCACTATGCTCATATTCCATAGCATATATTAATATGCAAATGAAAAATACTCTTCAGAAGCAAACCAGTTTGTGTCATTGATCTCTTTTCCTTTTGGTTCATCTATCCATCATCATGGTTTAATTTCCTTTATGAGAGTAATCAACGTTGACCAGACCAGGTGTAGCATTTTTCTGATTCTTGAAGCTGGATGGGATATGTATTAGACCTTTCTTGCTATGGTGTAAAGAAATACTTGACCTGGGGAATTTATTTAGAAAAAGAGGTCTAATTGGCTCATGATTCTGCAGGTTTTGCCAGTATGTCTCCAGTACCTGATTCTGGTGAGGCTTCATCATGGTGCAAGGCTAAGCAGGAGAAGCCACGCCCATAGGAGAGCAGGAGCAAGGGGGCCGGGCCGGAGAGATGACACAGCCTTAAACAAAACAAAACCAACAGATATGGTGAGAACTCACTGTCATGAGGACAGCACCCAGCCATTCATGAGGGATCCGCACCCATGACCCAAACATCTCCCACCGGGTCCCCGCCCCAACACTGGGGATCACATTTCAACATGAGATTTGGAGGGCACACGCATCCAAACTGTATCAGAGTAGGAACGGTTAAAATATCCTGGATAGAGTTGGAAAGCCTGTCATCCTTATAATTGGAGAGACTGATTATACCAGCCTCCCAAGCAAAAACCCAAAAGGACTCAACAGAGGAATAAGAATTTCTTGCCTATAGCTGTATAACACGTTACTCTCAAACACAGTGTTGTAAAATAAAAACTTGTTTACTTTTTCACTTTCACTTTTATTTTCTGGGTCCCAAATTCTGGGAGGACTCAGCTAAACTCTTAGTCCTTCTTTGGCTTCTCTTAGGTTGCTGTAGGTGGATGTTAGCTGGAGCTGCAGTCATCTTAATGTTCCTCTGGGCTGGATGGCTCAGGTTATTCTCTCACATGGTTTACAGTCATGAATAGCTGTCAGCTGCAGGTCAAGCTGGGCCCAGCTACAGGAGAATTTAGAATTTAGATATGGCCTAAACACCTTGGGGTGCAGTGTCTCAGGATATTCAGTCTTCTTACATAGCACTTACTGATTTTCCCTGAGAAAGGAACTCAAGAGTAGCAGGTAGCAACTGAGTGGCTTCTTAAGATTCAGTGTCGGAAGTCACGTAGCATGACTGTGCATTCTATTTTTGAAAAATGACTTAAGTGCTCCCAGATTCAAGGAGGAGGGGGTTCAGATTTTCCTTCTTGATGGGATGTGTCAAGACTACACTGTACAATAGCACCAGAGATGTCAAACTTTTGTAACTTGCAACCATCTTTGGAAAATGCGATCTGTTATAAGAGCTGCATCTGAAGATAAACTGAACCTTATTATAACTGTAGCCCAGACATGACCCAGCTCATGCTCTAATTGGCTTGGAGTAATAGGAAGTGTCTGGCGGAAGAAAATTGTTGCCTCCTCTAAGATTTTTACAAATGTATGCCTCAGTAGACAGCCACAGCTGAGTTTCCAGCCAACAATTCATGACAACTACGGCCAGCCATGTGTGAATCAGAACTTCCAGACTTTTCATGTTTCGCTAGTCTGAAAATCATGAAATATTTCTTATTGTGACTTTGATGGCCATTTCTATGATAACTAGTAAGATTCAACACCTTTTATATGCTTATGTTTCATCAGGTTTTCTCTGCTATGAATCTCTTTTAATAACCTTTGCATATTTTCCTATTGGGATTGTTATTACTTTTTAAAATGTCATTGAAAGTGAATGATGTACTCGGAAAACTATTCCTATATTGGTCACGTGTATTGCAAACTTTTTTATCAACTTCATCAATTCAAGGACAACTGTGACTTTTGTTTTCACTGGAAATAATTTTTAAATTAAATATAGCTTATTTTATCAACATTTAAAAAAGATTATTTGAGTATGTATTTTGTGGAAATCTTCGTCTACTCTGAGGTCATAAAGATATTCTCTGTATTGACCTCTGAAATCTTCAGTGTTGCTTTACCTAATTAAGTGTTTACTTTTCCTGGACTTGGTTTACACATCTTACATATGATAGGAATTATATAATTGGATTCCACAGGAATGATGAATTTTTCGGCATCATTTATTGCATACCCTCCTCACAAATATATGCAAGTTTCCATATGTATGTGAATCTGTTTCTAGCATGTCCTTCTGTTCTGTTGGTTCATTTATTTAACCTTGCATGAGTACACATTATCTCAATTACTATAACTATTTAAATTTGTTTTAATAGATAAAAAGAAGCTCTCAACTTAATATCTCTTTAAGAATCATTATGACTATTATCAGTCGTTTCTCTTTCACATACATTGAAGACTTGGATTTTCAAGATTCATACACATATATAGACATCTGCTGCAATTTTAATTATAATTATATTGAATATATAGGAAGAATTTAAGTTACAAAATATTGAGAATTCTGTAAATGAACAGGGTTTATCTTGCCATGCACAAATGCATGGCACATTGTTTTATAATTTTTAATAAAGTTTTATAATTTTCTCAAAAAATGCCATGCATACCTTTTCTTAGGTTGATCTGTAGGGACTATATATTTTTAGCTGCTCTTGCAAATAAAATATTTTTAAATTTTGTTTATAATAATTTAATTAATTTTTCTAAGTGGATCTAATATCCAGCACTTTTCTAGAAATATTTATTAATTTTCTAGATTCTTCTGTGGATTTTCCTAGGTTTTCTACTGACACTTATTAGTAGAAGTTATAATAATATTATTTCTTCCTTTTCAATTTTTATGATATTTTTCTAACTGTATTGGTATGTCCTGCCAACAGAAATATTAAATTAAAACAATAGTATTGGACATCCTTATTTCAGGACTTCAGGACTGCTTTTGTAAACTTATTATCTACAAAATGTTTAATGGCATGAATTAATATTCATGATTTTATGTGCAAATATCAATTATAAAATAAAATCTGATCCTAATTTTAAAAAGCATTTATCTCACAGAGCTCTCTGTCTCTATATATGTTTATCTATATATATATGAAATGTATATATATTTTTCTTGTCTATTTAAAGGGACTTTCTGTGCATGTGTGTGTGTGTATTGCATTTCTACAGTGGATCCAAAGCTAAAGACAGTGTGACATGTTTTATCCTCATTAAGAAGAGTGGTTCTGGACACCCATGCAGGCTTAGATATTTTTAAACTGGTTCTGACATAGTAACCCATCACCCACGTTGAGGCATGAAGTGAATCAAGACTGAAAAATATCGAGAGAGAGAGAGAGCTACTTTATAGAGAGTAGTTGAAATGCTGTGACATTTCTCTCCTCCCATCTCTGAGTCCATGGAGAATGATCAATTTTGTATTACGTGCCGTGTTTTTGTTTGTTTGTTTTTGTTTTTTTCTGTGTCTAAACGCATTTCAGAGTATGGAGCTGGGAGTCTTAGAAAGCTTCTCATACACTTTGAGTCTACAGGAGACATTTAAGTCCTTCGTCTATCAGTCCTTTTTGATCACCCCAATTTAAATGGCAAGAAAGGCTTTGACAGAACCACAGAAAGAGTTCAAACTTTGAGAGTTTGGGAGACCAATGGCCCCCAGCAGGAGAAAGTTGAAGACAGACGTTTGACTGCAGCTGCCTTGCTGAAAGCAGAGCAGAGGGAAGTGGCTGTAATGGGAGTGTGTTATAATCCCAATGAAAGCAACAGGAAGAAGAATGTGTTTGGGGCTGACTTCAAACGGTGTAAAAGTAATCTGGAGTGTGACTATTTTCAAAGGAGCTCTGCTGAATAGAACCAACTGGATCAATTAAGGGACCTGAAGATAGAGACTATGCTTTTTCTTCCACCAAAATGTGTTTCTCATTTTATGGTATAAAATGATTGGGCCGGGCATGGTGGCTCACACTTGTAATCCCAGCAGTATGGGAGGCCGAGGCGGGCAGACCACGAGGTCAGGAGATCGAGACCATCCTGGCTAACACAGTGAAACCCTGGCTCTACTAAAAAATACAAAAAATGAGCCAGGCGTGGTGGCGTGTGTCTGTAGTCTCAGCTACTTGGGAGGCTGAGGCAGGCAGATCACTTGAACCAAGGAGGTGGAGGCTGCAGTGAGCTGAGATCGCATCACTGCACTCCAGCCTGAGTTACAGAGCCAGACTCCAACAAAAAAGAAAGAAGGAAAGAAGAAAGAAAGAAAAAGAAAGAAAGAAGAAAGAAAGGAAGGAAGGAAGGAAGGAAGGAAGGAAGGAAGGAAGGAAGGAAGGAAGGAAGGAAGGAAGGAAAAGAAAGAAAGAAAGAAAAGAAAGAAAGAGAAAAGAAAAGAAGGAAGAAAGAAAGAAAGAAAAAAAAAGAAAAAGAGACAGAAAGAAAGTAAAGAAGGACTGAAGGAAGGAAGGACGGAAGGAACAATTGGCAGGAAAGAGTCACCCAAATAAGTCTTCATTTCTCAACCTGCTTTGCATCTTTTACCAATGTCATATAAAAACAATGATGAATGTCACTTTAAGTCCACTGCATTTAAGAAACCGTTGCCTTCTCCAGGTAATCTTTCTGTCTCTTCTGGCTGAATGTAGACTTAGAACTTAGTGAAGTCACATGATTTCAGAAACTTTGTCCTCTGAATCATCACATGGAAGAGAATCACCATCAACTAGAAATACTGAATTATCACTTAACTAAGAAATGAACTTTGTTTTGAAAAGTCACTGAAACTTAGAACATTTTTTCTATACAGCAACTATTATGACCTAATAAATATAGACATTTCAGAAGTGGGGACACTATGGAAATGTAAAGCCTGAGAGGGCAGGCGGAGCCCTAATGTGGGAGAGAACATCGAAGAGCTCTTATGAAGAGAATCTTGGTCAGAGTGTACCTACACCCAGAAGGTCAGAAACAATGGGTAGTAAGTAGAGTGGAGGATAAAATTAAAACCAGTAACCATAGTAAGTACAGTTATATCAATTTCCTATTGCTTCTGTAACAAATTACTACAAATTAAATGGTTTAAAACAACACAACTTTATTACCTCACAGGATTGTTGTGTTTTTGAGACGGGTCTCACTCTGTTGCTCAGGCTGGAGGGCAGTGGCCTGATATCAGCTCACTGCAGCCCTGACCTCCCAGGCTTAAGCAATACTCCCACCTCAGCCTCCCGAGGAGCCGGGAATACAGGCATGTGCCACCATGCCTGGCTGACTTTTGTATTTTTTGTAAATACAAAAAATAGAAATATTGCCCAGGCTGGCCTCAAATTCCTAGGCTCAAGAGATCCACCCACTTTGGCGTGCCAAAGTGCTGAGATTATAGGCATATGCCACCACATCCGGCTTACCTCTCAGTTTTTATAGATCAGAAATCCCATGTGCTTGGCTGGATCTTGGCTTAGAATCTCACAAAGCTAGAGAAATGGTGTTAATAGGGCTGTGTTTTCTTCTTGAGGCCCAGGGAAGAATCTATTTTCATTTCCTTTCTTATTAAGGTCGCAAGTAGAAGTCAGTTCCTTGTAGTTAAATGACTGAGGCGCCCATTTTTTTTCTATTCAGTTGAAGGTCTTTCTTAGTGTCTAGAGGTTACCTACATTCCTTTGTTTATAGCCCCTTCCTCTAATTCCTTTTCACACCACATCTCTCTGACGTGTCTTCTTTTATCCAATTTTAAGAGCCTATATGATTACATTGAGCTCACTTGAATCAATCAGGACAATTTCCTCATTTTAAAGTCAGTGGATTAGCAATCTGAATTCTATCTGCAACGTCCTTTTTGCTAGTTAACATAGCATAACCACAGCGTAACAGGATAGTACCTGAAGCAAAGGTCATGGGATCCCAATCTTGCCTCAGATACCAAGAGACACACATTAGGATACTAATTTAGGTACAAGTCTGATCTTAGGAAGGGGAGTATGTGAAAATTTGATACAACTTTAAGATATTATATAGGACTGTATTTTAGTCTGAGGAAATATATCTGGCCTATCCTAGACTCTCAATAAATATCTGCTGAATGACTGACTTATCAATCAGGGCTTGAATTTTTAACTTTTAAGCATAATTGGAACATCTATAGAATCTTCCCCAGGTTTCATTTAGTGGCTATATTGAGGTAATTTAGGATAATTTTTCTGTCTCGCTTTCTCTTTGTATTTTAAAAATATATTTGAAATATACACTTATTTTTGGTCATGTGAAAACATGTATTTATCATTTTTAAAATTTATAAGTACTAAATGATAATTATTTTATAATAATACATTTATAATACTTAGTGCAGTATTATACCAACAATCATGCATCATTTAACAATGAGAATACATTCTGAGAAATGCATGGTTAAGTGATTTTGTCATCCAAACCTCACACAGTGTATTTACACAATACTAGAGGTATAGTCTACTACACACATAGGCTATATGGTGTAGCCTGTTGCTTCTAGGCTACAAACTTCTTACAGCATGTTGCCAACATGAATACTGTAGGCAATTGTAACACAGTGGTGATTATCTGTGGATCTAAGCATTCCTAAACATAGAAAAGGTTCAGTAAAAATACAGTATTATAATTATGTAGGACCACTGTTATATATGTGGTCCATTGTAGACCAAAAGCTCATCATGTGGTGCGTAATGGCACGAAAATAGAAACTGATGGTGGGAATTGCAAATAGACTTTTTTTTTCCTTAGTAGTGCAATATTTTAAAGGCTGTTTTCTTCATCCTTTCTAGAAGAATTGGTTTCTCACATCCTTTGTGGGAGACACATTTGCCTTTATGTGTCAGTTTCAATAATACTGATGTGCTCTATGAAGCTCTTTGAGGCACTTAATGCAATTAAACCTTACTTATTCATTACCTGGTGTGTAGTATTCAGTCAATTCTAAGAGAATATGTTATAAGTTCTAGGGGTTCTCAGGCCTGTTAAATAGCATCGTTTAAAAAATATCTCATCCTATGTTTCCATATATTCAAGCGTCATTCTTTTATTACTTTTAAATATCCAGGAACGTGATATCTGACATTGACTATAGCCCACTTACAAAATCTACTCCTTATTTTTCTGCAAAGCCTTCCTAGAGGCCTCATGTCATCTTTTTCCTCCCTAAGAATAACTTGTTATTGGTTAAATAATTCAGTTGTAAAAGTATCTACATTCATAGTTTGCATTTTTTTGTCATATGGAAAAAAGTCTGAGTTTACTTTGTAACGTTTATTTTTCAATTACATTTTTATAATTAATATTTTCTACTTACGGTTTTATTAAATAGTGTGAAGCACTTAAATACCTTCCCCTGTTACTTTCCACCAAATAAACTGGTATAGATTTCTTATAGATTCATTTATGATTGTCTTCTTCTGAGGCAATGAGAAGAGAATAAGTGACAGCATGTGTATTTAAAGATTATTGCTATTATCATCTTTCCTTGAGAAAGGAGATTTAAGGCTTATATCTTTTTAAATGTCCAATGAATCAGAGGAAAACTGAAACGAATTGGTGAAATCTTGCAATAAAATAAAACAAAACATATTCCGATCTCTTTTTTTAACAATCAAAATGTGGGTTTCTCTCTTCTCTTTCCACTTCACAGGTAGTGGCCTTACCCCAAAGCTTTGGCGCATGCCATGCAAAGATCCCAGAAGGAGACATTTTCATTAGAAAAGGAAAATTCATAAAGAGTCTATTAGTATGACAGCACAAGCCACGCTTCCTGTAGATAGTTTAATCTTGTATTGCTTTTTCCTTTGATCTCGCAACCAAAATAGGGTCCCAAGAACCAAAATAGAAGCCCAATGACCTGTCTGTATATGCAGAAAGATGTCACGAGCATCAGGTTAGCAGTCAGTCCCATCCATCCGGGGAGAAAACACCTCATCTGTAAGAGTACCTCACCTTGGGGCCAGTAACAAGGGAATATATACTTCCTTGTCTTCTATGCACGTTTAAGGTAGTCTCTTTTTCTTATAAACACTGGTCTCTTTTCCTTATAAAAACTTTTTCTTATCAATATAAACATGGAAATTGACTAGGGAGGGATTTTAGCAAGTGTTTTTCTTCTATCTGTTCCACTAAGAAAAAAGTCTTCCCATCAGAAAAGCATGTCCATAACTGAATTTCAGTTCAAGTTCCTCTTATTTGACAAAATCTTTCTTGAAATTTCTTTCATTGTCCTCTTTCTATTCTCAGAATTCTATCAATAAATCAATCTATACTACCCACCACAACATGAAATTATATTTTGTCGTGTATCATGTGCTACTATTTCACATTTGTCAGCCTTATTTTTCAACTTCATAAAAGTTCTAGGGAACCTGATTTATTTTTACTATTTTGTTTCCCAAAACACATGTACTTTACCAGTCATAGCAAACTGAAATGATTTCACACATTAAAATAGAGCTAAGTTAGGAGATATAAATAAGTATATATATATATACATATAGTATGTAACAGAATTCAAGTGTCTCTGGATATATAATTATATTTGCCTAGCATTTCTTAATTATCTTAGAAGCTATGATTTTATACTGGCTTATTTTTCCTCTATGCATAATATCATTTCCTAGTAGCGAATTAGGTGTTTAGCAAGCATGGGAACATCTATTACTGCTAATGAGCTGACTCATTGACTGCCACTGAAGTCATACCTCTGTGTAAGCATCTGGGGCTGAAAGTTTGCTTAAGAGAATCTGAGATGAGCTTGGGGGAATTAATTGCAGCTGAGCGTCAGTGCACACTCCTGTCCATATAGATCATTGCTCTTTGCTCCCTCCTCTGCATGATCCCCCACAGTCTTATTTTCAGAAAGGGCAATTGAAGTCTGTTCAAAGGAACACATGGACTGGATATTACACCTGCACTCTAAGCCAAACTTCTTCTTAAGGAAATTTATTAGTTTTGCTTAATTCTATATCATATAGCAAACTTAGGAGGAAAAAAATTTAAAAATTAAGATTATAGGTCCCTCAATATTTCAGAGTAGTAAATTTAATATGTTGAAAGTAAATTGGAACATATATGAAGAAAGGTAGAAAATTCTATATTTTCTTTAGTCTGTTAAGAAGGATATATCATTATTCCAAACTAACCTATCCTTGAGAGGACAGAGAATTACATAATATTTCCTGTCTTCCAATTCCCATGTAAACTTTAGAACTCCTATGTCAATTTTTGGGGGATTCTCTGGTTGGAACTAGGTTCAGGTGCTGCAAGTGGACATACAGACAGAAGGGATTGAAGATATTCCCTATCTGATATAAAGGTTATAAAGTCTAATTGAGTTCATGGTATGGTATGGACAAGAAGTCCTCTGCCCGTCTATTTGCAAATCATTGTCACAAAACAAGGTATACATCAAAATGATTAACAAAAATATCAAGAATGTGTCTTTCTACCTTTTTTTATGGGAGATATTTCTTTTTGAATGGAGCAGATAAATAAATAGAGCCAAGCGTAATGGGCAGAAAGATAAGCCAGCTTTAGTGCAGCCCCTCAGTACTGACCACTGTTACATTTGCTATCAGCTGCCAATAATAAAATAAACATGACATTGACTTTTCATTGGCCTATGCCTCCAGACAATATAATTGCCTCTGATTAATCTTGCATTTATCTTCTATTGTCAGAATTCAAGGTGAAATTGAGATGTAATTAAGCTCATTTACTTCTGAATTTTTTGTTTCACCTCTTATTATAAATAGTCACTGAGTCTTTCTATTGTCTCTCCACACAATGTCTCAGGCACCCTTTTGATGACTGCTTAATTACAGACCTTTACCATCTTGTGATTAAACTACAAAAGTAGTGTGGGCACATGCTGGCTAAACTATTGTCTCATCAATTACATGCATATAACTTATGAAATTAATCATTCATTTTATTTGTAGTAAAATTACCCTTTATAGAAAAGAGATATAATTTTATATATCTTTCATTTATCCTTTAGCCAATGATTTTATGTATCTTCCAAATTATTTATGAATCCCTATATATTTCATTCTTATCCTTCCCTAGCATAGTTTTTATGTGTCATTCCTTCACCAAATATGTACTGACAACCTGATAGGTTGCTAGGTTAGGTCTTGGTTTGGGTGTCTGTAAATCATTCTTGAAAAATCATGTGATTCTTTTATTTAATAATAGCAAAAGCAATAATTCCTACTGGTATTCCTTTAACAAAGTATTATGATTTCACTGATAGAGTTCCATATACTGGGAACAGTCAAACAACTTTTGAGGGTGGCAATGGGCTAGTGAGACACCAAAATAACTTATGTATATAATTCTGCCAGCCATCAACGGTTTTGAGTGAGGATTTAAGGTGTCTGAAAATAAAAAGGCCACTTAACTGGCCTCTAATCACTTATTCCTTGATGATACAGCTGCTGTTCTATGTTATTATCAGCCGTGAAGTTAACTCTTGAAGTGAGGATACAGGTCAAGCTATAAATTCCTGCTGCCATTTCACAAACAATCAGATTCATGATGGGTATAGAGAAAACAAAGGTTATGGCTTTTATGGAGTAGAGGGTTTAGGGAGACAAGATAATAAATGTATTACAAAAGACAGGTGATACAGTAATATGAAGCAAGCCTATTGGGAGAAAAGCATCCTAGTGATCCTCGCCCCCTTTAATTTGGGCTTTTGCTAATCAGCACTAGCTGATTTAGCAGTGTGTGAATGTGAATCCATTTATGTCAAATATTCAAATTTATATTATTTGTCTTACAAACTGTGAACCAAAGTACACATCAAACAAAAGTGTATATTGAGCACCTCCCATGTTAAGAAATATGATATTTCCAAGTCTCCAGAAGGACTACATTTTATATAATGTCTGATAGTTTGCTGATTGTTTTCTATTTGATCATGTGGCCTTTGCCCTTTTATGCCCCCGTTTCTGTCTCATTGTATATTAATCATGTATTTCATTATTTTGTTTAATTGCTTCTATTTGGGTTTTGTTACAGCTTTTAGTGTTGCTCTTTCAGCATCATACCATAGAAATTACAAAACACTTGATTAATGTCAGTCTATCTGAAAATAATATTTTCCACATCTCAAATAATTTGTGAAATGGTATAATATTTTAAATGCATTTAGTCACCTCTTTCTTTTTGTTCCCTTGTCTGCATTTTAATTCTACATAATTTAATAACAAACATTATCATTACATTATGATGTATTCTTATATACAGTAGCCCCACCCCCCTTATTTGTGGTTTCAATTTCTGCAATTTCAGTTACCAGCAGTCAACCACCGTTCAACAATGTGAACTGGAAAATCCAGAAATAAACAATTTATAAATTTTAAATCGCACATGACCCTGAGTAGCCATGATGAAATCTTGTGTTGTCATGCCTGTCCAACCCAGGCTGTGAATCATCTCTTTGGCTAGATGTCCACGCTGTACATGCTGGCTGCTCGTTAGTCTCTTAGTAACCTTCTCAGTTAATAAGATCAAAAAACAACGTATATATAGGGTTTTGTACTATCTGAGGTTTCAGGCATCTATTGCGCATCTCTGATCATATCCCAATGGGAAGAGGGAGAACTACTGTATTTACCCATATATTTACAATGTCTAATGATGTTTATTCCCTGTTATACTTTAATGCCTCCAAAAGAGTTTATCTTCATTATTTATTTTATTTTGGATCTGTCAGTAATGAAGGCTAAGGTTTTGTTTTTGATTACATCTGTTTATTTTTATTTGATTTTGAAAGCTACGATCCACTGGTTATAGAATTCTATATGGACAGTTTGTTTTTTTCATTCAGCACTTTAAAATATTCCATTTCATTATCTTTTGATGTCTGTAATTTCCTTTGAGAAGTCAGCTGACCCTTTAGCTGTTAGTCTCCCAGTCTTTTTCAGTGATTTTTTACTCTATATCTATTTAGGTGAGGTTTTATTTATATTTAGTCTTCTTGGGGTTTGATGAGCTTCTACAATCAGTGGGAAAATATTAATACCTTTCACCAGATTTTAAGAATATTCTTCTCATTTTTTTCTCATCACTCTTCTTTCTTGCTCTGACCTCACTGACCAATATTTTAGAAATTTTGATTCTTAAATGTATACATGCTGTTTTTTGTATTATCATCATGTTTTCCCATCTGTGCTTTAGTTTAGATTTTATTTCTTAATTAAACTGTCTCCAAGTTCTCTAATCTTATCTTTGTCAAGGCCCAGTGCTGTTAAACTTATCTCATGGTAGGAAATTTAGGTAGGATTCTGCACCCCTAGAACGTTGCTGGGTTGGTGCATATAGATTCTAATATTATGTTCTTCATACTTCTTTTTATCCACAGGGCCTGTGTTTTTCTCTATTTTCTTTAACGTATTAGTTATGCTTGTTTGAAAATCTGTGCCTGCTCACTCTGATATTTCGATCATCTCTTTGGTGTTTATTATTTTGTCATAAGGTTACTGATTAATGTTTCCTATTGTTTTGCTAGCCTAGAAATTTTTTATGTATGTTTATTAACATACATTAATGCAATTAAATCTTACTTATTCATTATCTGGTATGTAGTAAACATTCAGTCAATTCTAACAGAATATAAGTTCTAGGAGTTCCCAGGCCTGTTAAATTACGTACTACATATTGTATCAGAAGGTCCATAGACCCTCTGAAGCTTAATTTCCTCGAAATGCTGTCATATTGTTTTTTGATAGACAATAAAATTACTGGTGGAGATTCTTGGTACTCTTAGGCTTTTGATAAAGGTTTCTTTTTTTTTTTTTTTTTTTTTTTAGGATTTTTCTATTTTCGGTTTTGATCGTGCTCCTAGAGAAGAGCACTTGTTCTTAAGGCATGGTACTCACTCCTATCCAGTAGCCTTTCAAATAAGTACCTGAGCTGTTCTCAAAGGTCTTTCCATGCTGGCAGGATCAGAATTCTATCATCTCTATGACACTGTGTGAATGTTTTAATATTTTTTCAACTTTTAGCCTCCTAGGAGATATTCCCCGAAGAATTCTTGAAATCTCTCCCTGTACACAATATAACTTAAGAATCAACCAAAGACTGGAGACAAATCCTAAGACAGATATAGAACCTTAGAATAGAAATTGAGGGACAAAAGATCCCTTGAAGGTGGTATAAGTCTGAAGATCTTTGTATGACATATTAACAATTTCCAGGATTGCCCACAACAGAAAAGCACTAGGCAAGGAGATTTTTATGCTGAGGAAGTGTGAATAACCTTGAGATGTAAAATGTTTTATCAATTAACTAGAGAGAGAGAGACAAGAACCAGGTTAGCACACCATCCTGGCTATGCTAAAAAGCTTTAATTGTATCCACTAGAAGAAAAGGAGCTACTGGTTTCTCTTTTAAGAATGGGAGAGGTAGTGATTGATGTATTAAAAAGTAATTGGATGTTTCTGTACAGTGGACCAAGAAGGAACACTGTTTAGGAAAGTGTGTACTCATCCATGAAGGGAATAATGAGTACTCAGCTAATGATGTAGGGTAGGGAGATGTGAAAGGTATTTGTAAAGTAGAGTAGAGAAAAACTGATAAATAATTGGGTATAAATAGGAAAGGAAAAAAGGCATCTAAAACTCTTCTGTTTCTATTTCTAATGACTTTTCCATTTCTAGTTTGGATGATTGGGTGTGTTTTGTAACAGTAAGATGGAAAATACAATAGAATGAGCGAATTCTATGAGGAAGGATTTTAGTTTAGTCCTGACACATTAAGTATTCAATTTAATTTTAGGTTTAAAGTATTTCAGTACATACTCCAAATATGAGCTGAAGGCTAAGAAAACCATCTAGAAACAGAGTTTTAAAAATTATATGAGAGATTATGATTATAAAGATCATAATAATGTAAGAAATACATTAAAATGGTAGATATTTAATTGTTTGTAAATGGTGATTACAACTGTCTACAATATTAGGTACAGCTTTATGTACATGTATGTATGTAATTGTATATATTTCAGCAAATATTTGTTGACAGTTTAAAATGATCCAAGAACAATGCAAATGGCTGAAATTAGAAATATCAGTAAGATTCTCCCCTTCTTAAAAATATAGAAAGGAAAGGTATTAAATATTTATTAAGATTATATTATTAACATTTTATTTCACAGGTTATTAATCTCATATAAAGGATGTCACAGGAAACATAAGCAAAATTTTAATGTAAAGATGATGTGTATTCTGTATAAAACCATGAAGTACTTTCAGATATTCACACTCATTATAGCCTATGAAATAAAAATTAATCCCACATATAATTGTGTAGCTCCATTTTTGCTGATTTTCAAAAGCATCTGGAGTAGCTGTTAGGAAAATACAGAGAAATTTATATGCCTGCTAAGACTCATTTGTTAGGCTTCAGGGTATACCAAGTTCAATCAGCAATGACTGTCAGATTAGATTCAGATAACATTTAGTGTGTATGATCACTGGTATTTCCTTTATCCTTTCTGCAATAAGGATTAATTGGGTTCATGACCTAAGCAGAGAAAAAATGCAGATAGTTGTGCCCAATGGACATTTAAGTCCAGACGTTATCTTCTTGTGGCAATAGTGCTGTTCTATACATATTAAAAAGAACCTAGTAAACTAAAGAATGGACTAAAATGTATAATTAACACACAGAATAAAGTATGCTGTTACATTCATTTAGTTATTTTAGAAACTGGCATTTTTTTCTTCATAACAGCAGCAACACATGGACATATATATGATACAAAATGCAAAATATTTTCCAAAAAGCTTTTGAAAATAATTCTCAATCTACCAAATTGACGATTTTTTTTCTTTTAACGTTTTGGTTTCTTATTTTAACTTGTTATGAGGCAGCCATCATAGGCTTGCACATGATGTGAGGGGGAAAAAAAAAAAAAACTTTAAACTGCTATAACTGTGTTAAGAGAATCCTGAGTTGCCTGTCTTCATGAAAAATAACAGAGTATAAAAAATTATAAAGATGTTAAGAAAAAGCAGAAAATGCAAAAATGATGGCAATATGCAACATAATTCACATAGCAAAGCTTAAAGTTGCTGTAAATTCCTTCACAAAAGTAAAAGGGAAAATAAGATGGATAAAAGCCATTCAAGACAGGTTAGATGAAAAAAAGACAGTAGGTAAGCTGTAGCTCACCTTGTAACAAAAACCAATTAACTATTTCCCCTCTATGTAAGCTTCTTGTTACAAAACAAAGGAAAAAGCCTGAAACTGACGTTTTCTGAAAATGGCTTATCTTTCAAAACGACATAATGATTATCCTTCTAACTAACTTGGATATGGAAGCCAATGATTCATTATACTTTCACTTTTTTCTTTTTTTAAAGAAATGCCATATCCTGTCCTGAAAGTGCTTTTATATATACTTTGTTGTAAGTTGAAGGGGGAGAAAGTAAATATAGATTCCTGTAAAGATGAAGTGTACACCAGAAGCTTAAAGTCAGATAAATGATCTTGGAAAGATGTGATAAAGTTAGTATTATAAAAATCTCCACTTGAGAGTGACAGGAAATTGAAACAAAGTGTATAGAAAAAGTGCAGTCTTTAAAGGTTCATTTATAAATGTCACAGTATCAAGGAAACCTATTTCTAAAGACAGTATTTCATTTTGGTGTTAGGTGTCAGTGACAAGTGACACAGGTCAATCCTCAGTCAACGACAAAAGGCAAAAGAATGGCAAATATTTATAAATATACTAAACTACTCATAGAAGGTCATATAAACAGCAAGTACTTTTTAACTCAGCCCTGAATGGTGTAATTGCTTATTACTCATCCTGACCTTAGAATAGAAACTCATCTTTAACAGTGACAGCAGGAGTTACCTGGTGTCCTTTCCCTGGGAGCAGTTACTGAATCCCTTTATTAAGTCATAGAAAGAATTGCATTGGGTGGACTAGTGGTGGGAAGTGATATATGAGTAATTTGTTAGTAATAGTTGTCCTTTCAAAGGGTAAAATTCCATACACTAGATAGATTTTAAAAGATATTCTTCTATGACATGTATTTGAATACTTCAAATGGCACCTTTACTTTAAGAAATAATAATTTTTTCTCTGTTGAAACACATCAAGATGACTTTAACATGTAATTCTTGTAGAAATCAAAGAAGAATAATTTCTTTTGATCATAATTTTTCCCTAGACAATAATATATTTTCAAGAAAAATCAAGGATGTGAATAAAAAAGCTCAAGGATGTTAATAAAAAAATTTACCAAAACCTCAGTATCCAGAGATAATTATAGTTGATACTTTGGTGAAAATTTTATTAATTATTTATACTTAACAGATACAATTCTTATTTTTGTAGACTACTAAATAGTATACACAGCGTGACCCTGTTAAAAAACATGAGGATCATGCTGTATACACTATTTAGTAGTCATTTATTTTTACTTAATAATATACAAGAACTGACTTTTTTCAAAATGTTCTGGTTAGTATAATTGTCAAACATAATACAAATATGGCTGTACATTTAGTTGCTCAAAATTGGTTCACCTTTTCATGGCTATTTGGCTACTAAGTGTCTGAAGATAGGTATTATTGATATGAATGTGACCACAGTTGTGTTACTTTTTATGAAGATAATTTCCTAGTTTAAACCAAAAACTTTTTAAAAATAAAGGATAATTTAAAATTGTACCATGTTTTGTTTGTTATAACAAATAATATTTTTTTATGGCTTTACAGTAATTATTTTATTGTCATAAATACAAACCTGAAGGTAACTAACAATGAAAAAACACTAAGGATATTGGAAAAGTTTACAGAAAGAATAGTGTTTCTTTCAGTGCAGAATTACGGTTTTTACTTGTGGAATGGCTACACTTAAATTCCCACTGAGTTCTTACCATAATTAACAGCAGTAAAATCAAAGGCAAATTTTCTACAAATAAAACATAAAAAAAAATCCAGATTAGGAAAGCATAGCATTTTTGGTGAATTCTAGCAAAATATGGGGAAGGTTAATATCTTTTTAGAACAGATATATACGTATGTTTAAAAACAAAAGGTTTCCTTAAAAATGTGTTAAATATTAAATGTGATGCAAAGAGTAAAAATGCATCTGACAAAAAGGTTGATGTATGTATGGTGATACATTGCGGTGGCATGAAATCTTTCACATACTAAATCTCCAAAACTGATGTTTGCCCTATCCAAGTATTACTTAACATGATAATGTTTTAATTAAAATGTAAAATATATTTAAAAGGTAAAAATGTGAAGGAGTATTCTTAACTTCTGGAGGGGGTCACATGTAATTTAATTTGCACTACTAGCCCACTTGAGATGGAGCACAAGGAACAATTACTTGTTGGTTTTATCAGATTTACTTGTTCCCTCCTGATTTCTGGCTAAGGAAAGGAAACTTTCTAAAAATAAATTCATATTAGTTTTGGTATTACAGCTTGACTGTGATTCACACATTCTTAAATGACTTCGTTTTTATTTAAGTCACTGAATAATTAATCTGCAAAGCTTCCGGTTTCTCTTTGTGGACAACTTTTTGACCAGCGGATGGCTAAGCATTAGGTGAGACTATTATTGGAGTTTGAAAGATATAAGAATGACAATCGGGACTAAATTCCTGTTAGATGCTTTTAGGAGATAAGAAAGATTTTAAATCTTACTTTTTAAATACTAACTCCAAGACATTTCATACTGTGGTAGCAGCCTAGAGAGTTTCACCCAGTTTGAATCTAGATAATTTTTATATAAAATATAAGACAAAGAAACACTTCTCTTTTACAATAGTGCAAAGAAGATTAGTCAAAAATAATCTCGAAGTGCTAAGATCATTTCTTTTCTTTTCTTGCGTTTAAGCTCATTAGAGATTTCATAAAGAAAATCTGTAACTATTTCATGTAATCAGCCTTTTGTCAGTATACAATTTTTCTAAGTAAAAACTATATCTGAGATATAGCTTATTGTTTTTGTTTTACTACAGAAGTAAATGCTGTTACAAGATATTACTTCATGCATATGAAATGGTTTGGAAACTTCAAGGCAACATTTAATATGGCTTGCTTCTTTTCATTTAAAATGCAAGGTCTGTTTGTCCTTGTTGACAAGAATTGGTAATTAAAGTCAATTAAGAAGAAATAGCATTTAAAAATTGATTAGGCTTTATATACATGATGAGTTAACTTTGTCAAGACAAGTCTAGGTTTTAATATTTTTATTCTCCTAAAGTCACAGCATTCTTATTGTTTTTCTCATTTATAAAGAGAAATGACAGAGTCTATGGTCCCTATATCCCTGGCCTTCATTATTAATTTAATGAGCTAGGCTCCAAACTGATCAATTTTTTGTCCTTACCTAGGCATTTGGACCAAATAAACCACAAGGATCACAACTCTTATGTGGCATTGCAGCAGCTTCTATCTCCCTATTAACATTAACTTTGTAAATCTATGGTATTTGTTAAGTTCCCTCACATGCAAAACACTCTGTTATGTGCTATGATGAGATGCAGAGGAATTAGAAAATGCAGCTTTTATACTTTCAGGGAATTATAATCCATGCTTATACAAAACTGCTTTCACAATGCCTTTAATAATGCTGAATTCTGCATGTTTTGGTTTTCCTTTTTTTTTTAATGAAAGTGATTTGTGCAATTGTTTAAAATAAAATGAAACAGACTTAAGGTGAGTAAAAGTACTCATCATCTTTCCACTGACTAGTCCTCAGAAAAAATTATTTTCGACCACTTGTTTTTAACTTGCCTAATGGTTATTTTTGCCTAAATATTATGATGATATTGCTGTTTTGATTTACCAGCTATAAGCATTATCCATTTATAAACTGTAATGCAATATTTGCATATAAATAATTTACTTAATTTTTGTTCTTTTTCTATTATTTAACCACTGTTATCAATTTTACTTTTTCTGACTATTATCTTTATAATTTAAAATGGGATACTTAAGTTTATTGTCTTAGTCTGCTCTGACTGCCATAACAAAATATCGTATCATTTCTGGCTTAAAGAACAGAAATTTATGTCTTACAATTCTGAGGCTGAGAAGTCCAAGGTCAAGGTGCTATCTGATTCAGGTTCTGGTGATGGCTCTCTTCATGGCTTACAGATGGCCGACCACCTTCTTGCTATGTCTTCACATGGTGGAGCTATAGCCAAAGTAAGCGCTCTCCTGTCTCTTTTATAAGAACTCTAATCCCAGCATAAAAGCCCCACTCTTTTGACCTCATCTAACCCTAATTACCTCCCAAAAGCTCATCTCCAAATGCCATCATATTGGATGTTAGGGCTTCAGTATGTAAATTTTGGAGAAACACAATCATTTCATCTATAACATTCTGCCCCTGAACTTGCCCAATTCATGTCCTTTGTGGATACAAAATACATTCATTCCATTACAGCAGCATCTAAAGTTTTAACTCATTTCACATCAGTTAAGGTCTAAGGTCCAAAGTCTAATTTAAATATAATCCACATATAATCACGTGAGACTTGAGGTATGATTTATCATGAATCAAAACGCCTCTGCAGCTGTGAATCTGCAAAACCAGACTAGTAAACCTAGCAAGGTAAATTTGTTTAGGTCTTAAAGCTGGAGAATAATCTTTGGCTTAATCCTTCAGCTTCCAGATCCACTGCGCTGTCTTGTGGCTCCTATGTTCTGCCGAGTGAAGGCCCCATTCCTAAGACTCCAGACATCCCTACCCTCAAGATTCCAGGAAGCCATCTGGGTTGGTGAAACCTTTGAACTAATGAGGCAGCTCTGAGGATTTCTGAATTGCCGTTGGTGCCATTTTTCTTAAAAAAAGAAAAATTATCAACAACTAAATGTGGCATGTATCAGTGTCTTACTGTACACTTAATTGGCATAGAATTCTGGGTTTTAAGGTGGTTTTTTTCTAGTGCATAGACAGTTTTGCTCTCCTGTCATCTCATTTTCATCACTGCTGACAGTCATCTGACTGTATTTTAGCAGTATACTATTTTTAAGGTTTATTTTTCTTTACTATCAGAAAACTTTTTTCTATCTACTGTCTGAAAACTTTGTTTTTATCTGTGGAGTTCAAAAATATCACAATGGGGTTATATATAATTTAACCATCCTCCTCAGTGATCCATGGACCCTTCCTTACTCCTTTTTATTTTCTTAAAATAAGAGAGAATGTATAACACATGCAGTTATGATATTTTTACCACTATTTATAAAAGAGACAACCAAGTAATCAATGCTAAGCTGTATAAAGAATATTACAAATACATTGAACCACTCCCTCTTCCCACTGAAGGTTTTACTGTCTTGAATTTGTGTTAATAATTTTCTTCTTTCACTTTGAAGTCTTTATTTCATATAATATGGTTATTTTTGAAAATCATATAAATATATCATACTTTGTGTTTTCTATATTTCCTTCTGTGACAACATTTTATATACTCATTCTTTATTTTCCAAGACAAATTCATACTGAGTTATATAACTTTAGTTAACATACATATATGTGTGTATGTATATGTATGTGTGTATATATATATATACACACACACACACATATATATATATACACACACACACACACAGACACACATATATATATATTTATTTGGGAATATGCTGTCAATTGAAATTTGAATTGTTTCCCATGTTTTACTTTAGAAATGATACTGCCAGAAACACTCCTTTTATGTAATCTCATGCACAGATGTGTGCATTTTCTCATATATACAAGTAGATGGACTAAATTTGGTAGGCTATGTGTGTCTTGCATTTGCCAGGTATGATGAAGTTAATGTTGAAACAGAATAAACTGCCTCAAAATTCTGTGAAGTTTCAAAATAGTCTTTGAATTTCTACTTTTCGTCAGTTTGGTAAGTGTGGAAAAATGCTTATTGTGGTTTAAATTTATATTCCCCTGATTACTGGAGAAATTGGACTCTAATTCAATTGTTCATTCTCACAATGTGTTCTCTCTTCCATGAGACTTACCTGTTTATGGCTTTTACTCCCTTGCTCTCTCTCTCTCTCTCTCTCTGTGTGTGTCTCTCCCCCTCTTTCTCTCCCTCAATCTTCTCAGATTTTGTCTATTTTGGTTTTTGCTTTTTACTTCTTGGTTCATGGGAGATTATTTTACATTCTGGACTTTATCAGCTTAAAGTGCTATAAATATTTTCTCTTAACTTGTGAAAAGGACACTTTGGATATTTTGATTTTTGTTGTATCATTTAGTGAAAAAGTGCTTTCATTTTAATATAGTTGGCAGAGTAGGAGCATCGCCATCTTGGACAAGTACCACCATTTTAATTTTACCTTGATCAAAAACTGCCTATGTCCAAATGGCATCAACCTAATGGCTAAGGTCAGCATGACCATAAACCACAAAAAACATTTCCAACCAGAAACATTCCAAATCCCTTCCCAACCAGAGACATGCCAGCCCTGAGATAACCTTCCCTCTGGCTGGAAAGATGTCAGTCCCAAGATAACCTCCTCTGTACCCAGGAGACATTCCAATTCTGCTATAAACTTCTCTCCAATACATAAATATTCCAAACTAGTGATAAACCCCTTACCCTAAAACCAATATATATGCTTAGTCTGTAACAGAGAGCACTCCTGACAGAAATCAGACAGATGCCCCTCTCAGGTTTATTCCTCTAAAATAAACCCATCTTTGACTGTTGGGCCATGTTTCCTGTTTCTTTTCTCTTTCTTTAACTCTTAGAGTAGTCATGCTTCTCAAAATTTGCCTTGTGATTTGTCTTGTTTAAGAAATCCTTTTCACTTTCAGTCATAAAAAGCATTCTTCTACATGTTTTCTAAATTTAAAATGTTTTATTTTCTACAAAATCCTCTTTATATCTAATAGTAGTGATTATACAGTATAATGCTAAGTAAGAATCTGATTTTATTTTTCCCCATGTAGATGATCAATTTTACTAGCACCATTTATTTTGGATCCCTTTCTAGCTTTATATCTGCAGTGCAATGTCTGATCACATATCTTGTTCCCATATCTGTGTAGATCTGTTTTCTGGTGCTCAGTTCAGTTCTATTATTCAGTGAGCCTATCTCCATGCTTGTATTCTGTCTACACCCTTATGTGGGAAGTACAATCCTCCATGGGTCTCCTATGATCGTATATGTAAGAATGCAGGCCTTGATTCCTATATGTCTGAGCTATTGTCTAGTTGTATTTACAATCAACATCCTTGAGGGATGAGGTAATATTGCCATGTATACAAAGAATAGCTTTGAGTACTGTATCCTGTAAAAAAAAGAGAACAAATTTCCCAAATACTTAATGTTTCTTTCCTATAAAGCAATCTCTTGCATCTACAGACATGTTTCTAAACCATCTCCATCTCTCTCATGAGAAGTGAAGGCAGGAGGAATTGATGCTGCTTGCTGTGTTGTGAGTACTGAAGTCCTTTGTCCCTGACCCAGAAATATTATATATTTTGCCAGCATTCAGCAGAGTGACAGAATGCCTTAGCTTGTAAATATGTGAAAACCACAACCTAGATCTGGTATTTTTCTATTGTTTGACAGATTTAGTCTCAAATTATGAAATCCCCAAACATTCGTATTGGTGTTATGAATGAAAACTATATTGGATTCAAAGGTTAGTTTGAAGATAAATTTTATGTTGACATGCTTGTATGTTTTTACCTATAAACATAAGATACGGGCTTTCAACTTTTTAGAGGTAATTTTAATAAATTTATAACATTCTCTATAAAAAATTCTTAAATATTTTTGTTAATTTATTGCTAGACATGCTATTCTGTTACTATTAATTTCAGATTTTCTGTTTCTTTTAGGATTTTTTTTGGTAAATGGTATTTTTCAAAAAGCTTATTCTTTTCATCTAAGTTGGTCTTTTTTTTTTTTTGGCATAACAGTGTTTATAACTTTCCCTTTTTTCAATTTCATATATTTAGGAGCTTTACTTATAACCCCCTCTTATAGCTGACAATGCTAACTTGTCTTCTGTCTTCCAATTTCTTAATCTAGGTATCAGAAAATTTGTGGATTACTTCACAGAACCAATTTCAGTCTTCAGTAACTTTTCTCTGTTTTTTATTTTGTGTTTACACATATTTATATTTATATTTCTAAGGTATTTTGTCTTTCTTTTCTTATTGCTTTTAAAGATGAAAAAATCAGGGTTTTTTTTTTTTTTTTTTTTTTTTTAAAGACCTATATTCTGTCCTGGTATAAATGTTTAAAGCTATAAATTTGCTTGTCAGCAATGTCTTCGCTTCATCAACATGTTTTGCGTCAGCTTCATCTAGTGTCATTTTCTATCCATCTAAAAAACTTCTGTTAGCATTTTTTTTCTTGTATTGCAGCCTGCTGATGATGAATTCTGTTACTTATTGTCTTAGTCAGCTTGGGCTGCTGTAACAAAATACTATAGAATGATTGACTTAACATAAATTTATTTTTCACATTTCTGAAGGCTGGAAAGTTCAAGATCGATGTGCTGGCAGATCTGGTATGGAAAAGACACACTTCTGGTTTGCAGATGGCTGCTTTTCATTGTATTCTCACGTGAAGGAAGGACATGCATCTTGTGTTTTTTTCTCTTTTTATAAGGGCATTCATCCCTGAATCTTTTGTCTCATTCTCTTTTGATCAAGTCATTAATCAAGTCATAAGAGTTCCACTCTCATGGACTCATTTAAACCTAATTAATACTCAAAGGTCCAGTCTTCTAATACCATGCCCTTAGGGTTATAGTTTTAACATATGGATTTGTGGGAGGGACACACTTATTATTTACTTTTACAGCCTAAAAATACTTTTGTTTTATCATTTTTAACAGATATTTTCAATGGAGATACCATTTTTGGTTAACAGGTTTTGTTTTTTCCTTTCAGTGATTGAAGGATGCTATTATACTATCTCCATGATTTTTTGATGCATTTTCTGTGAATTTTGAATCTATATTTGCATATATTTAAAGTACATTTCTCTCAATGTTTTCAAAATTTTACTTTTAGTTTGTAGTTGGTTGACTAAGCTTTAAATAGTCGTGTGGCATTATTTTTTAATCCTCCCTGGTATTTTCTGAACTTCTCAAATCTGTCACTTTAAGTTTTTACTCAAATTTATGAGTTTTCTGCAATTATTGCTGGAAATATTATTTTCCTGCTATAATCTCATTCTCTCCTCTTTTTATAGGATTCTAGTTATGCATATATTAGAATTTTGATATTAACCACAGATATCTTAGTTTCTGTTAATTTTATACTTCTTTGTATTCTTCAAATTGGATACATTCTGTTGGTCTATATTTGAATTCCTGAACTTTTAATATGCCATTTCTATTCTGCTCTTTAGCCCCAGAGTGATTTTTTAAATCTCTAAAATATAAAAGTTGATTTTGTCTTATAGTTTCTATTTACATTGTAAGATTTCCTCTCTCTTTATTTACTAGAAGCAAGTATATGTCATAGAAAAGCAAATATTCCTTTACAATTTTTTAATTTCTAAAGCTGGGAAAACTCTGTTGATTGTCTTTATCTTGAGTTTGAGCCCTATTTATATTATATTGTTGTGACATTGGAATTTGTTTATATTTGTTTTGTTGTTTTTAGAAATAATTAACTTCATTGTCCTTATACTGCAAGCTGTCTCTTAGATGATGACTCAATTATCATTGAAGCTTTTTATGCTTAGCTGGAATCTGTCTCACCCTGACATATTTCTGGGATGCACAAGGGATTGGGGTGGATATTTACAGAATTTCTTTCACCCTTGCTTTATCTATTCCCTTTTCAGATTTCTCACCTGATTTTCCAGCAGTTGTTATTGCCTCAAATTTTGTATTCTCATTTTACAAGCGGGAAAGACTGTTTTCTCTTAGAATTTGAGCCACTGTACATGATACCAGCTTTGAATTGTCCCCTGTTAAGAGCTATAAAAACAAAAAACTTAACTGAGTAGTCCTTTCTTGCATTTGTCCACTGCCTCTAGAATTTTCCTACTTTTATTTTTTCAGCACTCAATATCTGGCACTCCAAGATGTTATAGGTTCATTTTGAAATTCCCTGTCTCAATCATAATATTAGCCATTGCCCAAAGAATCCTCATTCCTTTTATGAAAGAATGACTCTAGGTATAGAGTAGATAAGTGGTGATCACAGATGAAGAAACTGAATATAAAAGAGGTTAAGATATACTCCCAGTGTCATTTTAGATAATTGTTATCTTTTAGCATTGAATTTAATTCTCCCTGATACAAAAGTCAAAGCTTTTAACCACAATTTTCTACAGCTTGTAAACATATGTTAAAGATTAGCCTGATTGCAAGAAGTTTATATCCCACATGTAACACAGGCTGCATTCATAAAATGATTACTAACATAAAATTTGGCAATTCACTCTTACATCCATACTTATTCCATGCTTTCAACCCTGTTCCTTAATTACTGTCTTTGAAATAGTTTTGGAAGTCTGAAAAGCAATGTTTGTCAAGCTTTGATAATGGTATATAGCTTAATCCTCTCTTATATTTTCAATTTTATCATTTTAAAGAAATGTTTATGTTATAACTTTTAGCTGTCTGTATCTTTTCTCCAACCCTGATGACTCCATAACATACTTATCCCAGTGGGCTCATAATAAAGTGCAACCACCAAATATTAGCAGAATTAAGTGAAGGGTTTAAATATTCATAAATATATGACATAATAAAAGGCATTCTATCATTATATTAAAAATCATGTTTATATTTTCTTTTAAATATGGTTTACCATTTAGCTAATTTAATTATGTTACATTTATTAAGCAACTATCTTGTGGTAGTAATTTTCACTGTAGATATGAAAACAATTATGACTCTTCCCTTGAGAATCCAAGGGTAGAAATGGGCTGGTAATTACAAAAGCAATGGATGACTACTTAAGAAGAGATGAAAGGAATGGTATTGGTTTTCTAGGCCTGCTGTAACAAACTATCACAAACTCTTTAGCTTAAAACAGTAGAAATTTATTCTCTCAAATTCTGGAGGTCAGAAATAAGTGTGAAATCAAGGTGCCGGTCGAACCATGCTCTCTCTGAAGGGCCTGGAGGAAACTTGTTTCTCGTTCCTTTCTCTCAGCTCTTAGTGGTGCTGGCCATCTTAGCTGTTCCTTAGTTTATTAATACACAACTTCAATTTCTGCCTCTGTTGCCCCTTGGCTTTTGTTGTGTCTTTGTTACTGTCTGTTAGACAGGATAATAAAATAATGGAAGAAATCAAGGTTGTTGGCAAGGTATTAAATTAATAATTATTTATTGAGCCCCTATTATGTGCTTCTGCAAGTTATATGGAATTTTACATTTAAAAAACATATTCCTCATATTTTACAAAATGGACAAATGTTTCTTGTGCTTTTCCTGTAAGGACACCAGTCATATTAAGCTAGAACCCACCCAAATCCAGAATTACTTCATCTTAAATTCATTACATCTGCAAGGACTCTATTTCCAAGTAAGATCATATTCACAGATATGCAGGGTTAGAATTCAGTATATCATTTTGGAAAAACACAATTTAACCTACAACTGGGTGTTTGTGAGGAGAGAAATAGAATGATCAACCAACACTAACTATAAGACCTGAAAAGTCCTACATAAGGATTCATTTGAGATAGGTCTGAATAATCAGTTTTTATTGTTAATATTAGCAGTTGTACTAGTCTGTTCTAATGTTGCTAATAAAGACATATTCAAGACTGGGTTATAAGGGAAAGAGGCTTAATTGACTCACAGTTCCACATGGCTGTGGAGGCCTCACAATCATGGCAGAAAATGAAGGAGGAGCAAAGGCACTTTTTACATGGTGGCAGGCAAGAGAGCATATGCAGGGGAACTCCCCTTTATAAAGCCATCCAATCTCATGAGACTTGTTCACTATCAAGAGAATAGTATGGAAAAGACCTGCCACTATGATCCAATTAGCTCCCACCTGGTCCCTCCCCCAACACATGGGAATTATGGGAGCTATAGTTCAAAGAGAAATTTTGGTGGGAACACAGCCAAAGCATATCAGCAATGGTCATAATTATAAATGACTATTAAGAAAAACTGACTGAAATAAAATAATTAGATTAAAAGTTTCATAAATCTATTTTAACAGCATTAAATATTATGTAAAATATAAATAACTGCTAGATTTCATTGCAATTAAAAAAATCTTTAGATGGAATACAATCCAAATATGTAAAACTAATGTTAATGCAATTGCTTATTAGATGCATTGATGCCTTGAAAAACAACACTTCAAACATAAAATCATAATTTTAAAAGTTGTTTTACTTTAGAAAGAAACTGAAAAAAACACTGCTAGGAAAGTATTCATTTAAAGAAGTTCATTTTTTCCCAGAAGGACAACTGAAGCACAGCTACAAATAGAGGCATTCCTACAGGTAATTACAGTAAAATATGAAGTATACATCCCTATAGTAAATTAATAAAATTTGACATAAGTGTTTTCCAAGATAATCATAATACCTCAAAATATTTATTATAGTACATACAAATAATTTTTAAAATTCTGTATTATAGAGAAGGCAGCTATACTTTCACAGCTCATAATTGAATGTAACACTTCTTAATTAGGCAAAAACATGTTTCCACCTAAAACAATATTTATATTTTTAAAGAAATAATTGTGATTTCATCGTTCTTATTTTCATCCACACTTCTGAAATGCATAAGATTTTTATCTGCTAAATTTTAACATCTACAGTAGATATTGTATTTTAAAATCTATGTTGAGCGTATGCTCAGAAAAAAATTGTAACATCATTCTGAAGCTATGAATTGGAAGCAGTATTCATTTAATACTATTTTGATTCTGATTCTAAAGCTGTATGAATTTGGTGGGAGTGGGGATTTCATTAGTCTATTTTATTTTATTTTAATATTACTTATTTGATATAATTGTTTTAGATGTACTGACATGCATGAATACCTTTATGTCTAACCTAAAGAATTATATAGAAATTGGTTATTATTACAGCTGAATAAATCTATTAAGTGGTATATAGCTTATTTAGCCATAATCGTTTAAGGCTGAATGAGTTGTCCCAGACTCTGACATTATATTAGAAGCCTAGCGAATTTACACAATAATGATATTTATTTGAGTTTAAGAGAAAAATCACATAATATGACACAAATATTAAGTAATTTTTCTATGGAGGTAAGCATCCAATGAACTGAAGATTTTGAAAGAAATAGCACAAAAGTACTAAAAGTACATTTGGTAAATATTCTTAATTCTATTCTTAAGTTCTTATGCTGAAATAATGTCCTAATCATCAAATATTATCTTAATAATAAAGATAATTATTTTAGTAACATTTCATCATAAAAGTATTTACTGCATCTTTCTTTATAAGTAAAAATAAAAATAATTCATTCTTAATGGTTCACTCAGTTCAAATCAGTATTGTTTTGACCTTTTTCACACTATACAAATAATTTGTTAAACATATAAAATATAAAATATAAAAATGCCTGGATTGTAAAGTGTATCACTTGGTATGAATAGTAATAGTTGTTTCATGTAAAAGCAATTTAACATATCTAAGACAATGTATCTATAGATTAGGGTTTAAAATTCATAATTATCCCTACTTTATGTTACTGAATTCATTGCTCAATGAGTTTTAAAAATTCTGATGATGTAATTACATATATCTATATACATATTTATTTATTTATGTGTTTTTATTTATTTTTCCCTGACATGGAGTCTCTTTTTGTCTCCCACACTGGAGTGCAGTGGCACAATCTCAGCTCACTGCATCTTTCTCCTCCTGGATTCAAGTGATTCTCTGGCCTCAGCCTCCTGAATAGCTGGGATTACAGGCATGCACCACCATGCCCAGCTAATTTTTTGTATTTTTAGCAGAGACAGGGTTTCACCATGTTGACCAGCCTGGTCTGGAACACCTGATCTCAGGTAATCTGCCTCCCTTTACCTCCCAAAGTGCTGAGATTGCAGGCATGAATAACCGTGCCCAGCCTAATATAATTCTTATTATGATTCATTATACTATTACCAAATGTAAGGATAGGTTTAATAGCAACTATGTAATCTAGATAAAATTATTAAGAATGAGAATGAGTCTTGTCACAGATCTTTGAGGAACAATGACCTTATTTTAATGAAATATTGGAATGTTTGACACAAGAAATTTTAAATGACATTTTTACAAGAGTTGGAGTGAATAATGGTAATCCAGATCAGAGTCCATTGTTCTTACAAGTAATAGACTTGCCATGTCACCTTCCTTGAAAGCTGATTGGGAGATTCTAGTCTATGTGACTAGGAATCATTGACTGTCATTGCATTTCTCTTTTGTGTATTTTTTTCGTTATGTGTGGCATTTTCAAACTGCACCTTCATAAAAAAAGTGCTACCATATGGCAGAGGATCTAGGAAATGAGAATTTAGTGAAATAGAAACAACAAAGCAGATACCTTCCAAAATAAATTATGTGGCTCTCTGAGATAAAAGGGGGAAACAGGTTCAACTGACAAGCTGGTGTGGAATTAATTGATGCTTTTCATGAAAAATTTAAACGAAATAAGCTAGCATGTTCTGTTCTCATTCTGTAAGTAGAGCATCTAATTTGTCTTTATCTCACAGATTGTGAGGCTACTGTGAAGTTTAAGCAGAAATTTGTATGTATAATAATTGTAACCTGAATGAAAAGCTACATTACTGCAGAGGATTTCCTGTGTGGAATATATAAAAATGTCAATAGCATGTCTAACTAGGCACATAATTGCATAGCACATAACTAAAATTTTCAAGCAATGTTTAATCAAACAGATCCAAACCCTGATCCCTACAATGGGAGAAAATTCAAAAGAAAAAAAAAAACCACAGAAAGAAAGATGTATCAGGGTTTTCTTGAGGGACAGAACTAATAGGATGGATGTATATATAAAGGGAAGTTTATTAAGGAGTATTGACTCACAGGGTCACAATGTGAGGTCCCACAGTAAGGAGCAAGGAAGCCAGTCTGAGTCCCAAAACCTCAAAAGCAGAGACGCTGACGGTGCAGTCTTCAGTATGTGGTCAAAGATCCAAGAGTCCCAAACCTGAAGAATTTGGAGTCCGATGTTCCAGGGCAGGAAGGGTCCAGCACAGAAGAAAGACGAAGGCCAGCAGACTCAGCCAGTCTAGTCCTTCTGCACTCCTCTGCTTGCCTTTATCCTAGATGCACTGGCAGCGGATTAGATGGTGCCCATCCAGATTGGGGGTAGGTCTGCCTCTCCCAGTCCACTGACTCAAATATGAATCTCCTTTAGCAACACCCTCACAGACACACCCAGGAAAAATACTTTGGACCTTTCAATCCAACTAAGTTGACACTCAACATTAACCATCACAAAAGTAAAAGGAGAAAGGGACATTTTTCAGCCCGATGGCTTTAAGCTTTCAGTTATGTAGTTGACTATGCAAATATATCGTTGAGCCTAGGAGTTGGCAAAAAATGGTCACATATAACCTACTACCTGTTTTTGTTAATAAAATGTTGTTGGAACACAGGCACATCCATTCCTTTATGTATTGTCTATAGCTGATTTCATCTACAACAGCAGAGTTGAGTAAGCTTAAGTCCTATATTATCTAGCCCTATCCAGAAAATGATTGCAATCCCTATTTTAGATTTTAAATTGAGGCTAAGCTTTGTCTTTTATTCCTTTCTGTGTTAAGATGTTTTGTTTGTTGCCTCTAAGTTTTATTTTAGGTTTAGGGGTATATCTGCAGGTTTATTATATAGGTAAACTCATGTCACAGGGGTTTCTTGTACATGTTATTTCATCACCCAGGTATGAAGCTTGGTACCCAATACTTTTTCTGATTCTCTCCCTCCTTCCACTCTCCACCCTCAAGTATGCCCCAGTGTTTGTTGTTTCCTTCTTTGTATTCATGAGTTCTCATCATTTTCCTTCCACTTACGGAACGTATGGTATTTGGTTTTCTGTTCCTGTGCTAGTTTGCTAAGGATAATCACCTCCAGTGCCATCCACGTTCCTGCAAAGAACATTATCTCATTGAATTGATGGCTGCATAGTATTCCATGGTGTATATGCACCACATTTTCTTTATCAAGTCTGCCACTGATGGGCATTTTGGTTGGTTCCATGTCTTTGCTACTGTGAATATGCTTCTGTGAGTATACATGTGCATTTGTCTTTATGGAAGAACGATTTATATTCCTTTGGGTATATACCTAGTAATGGGATTGATGGGTCGAATGATAATTCTGTTTTTAGCTTTTTAAGGAATCACTATACTGCTTTCCACAATGGTTGAACTAATTTACCCTCCCACAAATAGTGTATAAGCACTCCCTTTCTCTAACCTTGTCAGAGTATTTTTTTTCTTTTCTTTCTTTTTTTTTTTTGTCTGTTTAATAAGAAACACTCTCACTGGTGTAAGATGCTATCACACTGTGATTTTTATTTGCTTTTCTCTAATGATCAATTATGTTGAGGTTTTTTCTTTTCGTGTGTTTGTTCGCTGCATGAATGCCTTCTTTTGCAAGTGTCTGTTCATGTCCTTTGCCTGCTTTTTAATAGGGATATTTGTTTTTTCATTTCTTGTAAATTTGTTTAAGTTCCTTATAGGTACTGGATATTAGACCTTTGCCAGATGCATAGTTTGCAAATATTTTCTCTCATTCTGTAGGCTGTCTGTTTAATCTGTTGATGGTTTATTTTGCTGTGTGGAAGCTCTTAAGTTTAATCAGATTCCATTTGTTAATTTTTGCTTTTGTTGCAATTGCTTTTGGCATCTTCATTTTGAAATCTTTGCCAGTTCTTATGTCTCGAATGGTGTTGCCTAGGTTGTCTTCAAGTGTTTTTACAGTTTTGGGCTTTACATTTAAAGTCTTTAATCCATCCCGAGTTGATTTTTGTATATACTGTAAGGAAGGGGTCCAGTTTCAATCTTCTGCATATGGCTAGACAGTTATCCCAGCGCCATTCATTAGACAGGGAGTCCTTTCCCTGTTGTTTGTTTTTGTCAGCTTTGTCAAAAATCAGATGGTTGTAAGTATGCAGTCTTATTTCTGGGCTCTCTATTCTGTTCCATTGGGAGATGTTTTAGTGGAAAAAGAAGTTCATGGCAAAAATAATAAATGCACAGAAATAATAAGTTCAGGGGAAATATCTGCCTGGCTTGATTCAACAAAATTCTTCAAATATCTGTCTTGTGCTTATTATACAGCATGATTAGAAATTTAAAAAAAAAAAAAAGAATTTTCAGAATTTACAATTTGAAAAAGATACATATGATACACTGTTACAAAAAAAAATCAAAGGACCACAAATACTATATAATCAAATTTTAGGTGAATGAATTTTTACTAATGATATCTAAGGAGGACTGCAAACATGTCATTTCTCTGTATTTAGATAAAGTGCCTACAAATATCTATCCCAAGAAAAAAACGACAAAATATTAAAAATCAAGTTTGCAAAATATTTATTTGTATTTGCATAATCAAATAAGTTTGCTAATCTTTGCTTATTTATATGTCTTTGTAGCAATACTACTATATAATGTGAAAGTAAAACTTTTAACACAAGATACTATATATTCTTCAGAAGTCTTTCTTCTCTAAATATACTCTAGAAGTAAAAATTTCCTGTATATTCTGTATTCTGCATATAATAATGCTCCTTTGTTCTTTAAGTTTTTAGAGATATGGGTCTTGCTATGTGGCACAGACTGGATTCAAACTCCTGGTATCAAGTTACCCTCCTGTTTCAACTTCCAGAGTACCTGGGAACTAGGACTCCAGATATAAACCACCTTGCCCTGCTCTATTAATATTTATATTTGTTATCACTGTTGTGACTTTACTGTGATAGCACCAATGTTGGCATTTTGGGCGACCTCCAAATCACCTATTTCTCTTCCATTTTTTATGTCTTACCTTCCAACAGTCTCAAGAAGTTTCAGGTAGAAAACAGTTGTTTGGGCCACAAGAAAGGGCACCCCTACTTATACACCATCCAGCCCTGGTTTTCATCACAACTTAGGATCCATGGCTATGTAGGTAGCAATGTTTAGGGCCAGGCTCATGAAGCAATAGTGTCATTTACCACTGCCAACATGGCCCACCATTGTGGGATGAGTATCAGAAAGTTCAGTAATCAAAAACCCATTCCTTTACATGCACACACAAACAGATACAAATTCTCCCCCATGGATTACATCTAGTCCCTGAAATTATACATAGGGACAATATTCCTTTTTTCCTGATAAAATTCAAAAAGCCTATGGAGAAGAAAATATGCCAAATCATATCATCAAACCAAGTCTAATCACTTAGACTTTATTGTCAAAGTGATTAGGAAATGTATTCCTGGAAACTGTTATAGCAGCTGTGAAATTAGAACTCAAAAGATGACACTAATATAAAGGTATAAAGTTGAGAGGATAAAATAACTGAAGAAAGCTGAGGTTGTTGGCAAGCTATCAAAACAATAATTATTTATTGAGCACCTACTACATGCTTGTGCAAGATATGTGGAATTTTATATTTAAAAAAACCCATCCTTCATATTTTACAAAATGTACAAAGAGGAACATTTCCTAACTTACTAAGGTAGACTAGCAAAATGAAATTTTTAAAAATTAAAAAATTGACCAGCATTATAAGAATATAAAGTTAGAGGTTGATATCTCTATAGATGCAAAATTCGTAAACAATAACAACAAAAATACATGAAAGGGAAAAAGAGAAATGAAAGAAATGAAGGGGGAAAATGGAAAGAATGAAAGAAAAGACTGGAAGGAAAGAAAAGACTGATGCTGAGAGCGAATCTCCACTAGAAAGCTACCATAAAGTCTCTTCACTGAACTAAACCAGCCATTTTTTAACCCCGAAAATGCTTCCTTGTACGTGTCAAGTCCTCTTTGCAGGTCTGGCCCAGAAAAATCGCTTGCTTTCATGATAGAAGATTGGGGACCCTCCTTCCATAATCCATAATATATATGGGCCTAGTAACTACATTCATAAAAACAAATCATCTCTTTATCCTGGTAAAAAAGAAAGGACAAAAGAGAAAAGCATGAAAAAAATGAAGAAAGATTGAGAAGAAACACTTATACAAAAGCAAATGATCAAAATGATCTGAAATTAAAAAGTGCTAATTCACCTCTGCCTCTGGGTCTCCAGAAAAAAAAAAAAAAAAAAAAAAAAAAAATAAATCATACATAATGCCCAACATAA
>CAUYQU010012842.1:0-17390 GCA_963574635.1 Cheracebus regulus | reverse complement strand
AGGCATTTGAGTTGGTTCCAGGTCTTTGCTATTGTAAACAGTGCTGCTATGATCACACATGTGCATGTGTCCTTATAATAGAATGATGTATAACCCTTTGGGTATATACCCAGTAATGGGATTGCTGGGTCAAATGGAATGTCTATTTCCAGGTCCTTGAGGAATCGCCACACTGTCTTCCACAATGGTTGAACTAGTTTACACTCTGACCAATAGTGTAAACGTGTTCCTATTTCTCTACATCCACTGCAGCATCTGTTGTCTCCAGAATTTTTAATGCTTGCCATTCTAACTGGCATGAGGTGGTATCTCAATGCAGTTTTGATTTGCATTTCTCTAGTAATCAGCAAGGATGAGCATTTTTTCATATGTTTGTTGGCCTCATATATGTCTTTTTTTCAAAAGTGTCTATTCATATCCTTCTCCCACTTTTGGATGAGTTTATTTATTTTTTTCTTATAAATCTGTTTTAGTTCTTTGTAGATTCTGGATACTAGTCCTTTGTCAGATGGATAGATTGCAAAAAATTTTTTCCCATTCTGTTGGTTGCCGGTTCACTCTGATTGTCTTTTTTTTGCTTTACAGAAGCTCTAGAGTTTAATTAGGTCCCATTTGTCCATTTTGGCTTTTGTTGCTAATGCTTTTGGTGTTTTAGTCATGAAGTCCTTGCCTATGTCTATGTTCTGAATGGTTTTGCCTAGGTTTTCTTCTAGGGTTTTTATGGTGTTAGGTCTTATGTTTAAGTCTTTAATCCATCTGGAGTTAATTTTAGTGTAAGATGTCAGGAAGGCATCAAGTTTCTGCTTTCTGCACACTGCTAGCCAGTTTTCCCAACACCATTTATTAAACAGGGAATCCTTTCTCCATTGCTTGTTTTTGTCAAGTTTCTCAAAGATCAGATGGTTGTAGATGTGTGGCATTGCCTCCAAGGCCTCTGTTCTGTTCCATTGGTCTATATCTCTGTTTTGGTACCAGTACCATGCTGTTTTGATTACTGTAGCTTTGTAGTATAGTTTGAAATCAGGTAGTGTGATGCCTCTGGCTTTGTTCTTTTTGCTTAGGGTTGTCTTGGCTATGCGGACTCTCTTTTGGTTCCATATGAAGTTTAAGGTGTTTTTTTCCAGTTCTGTGAAGAAGATCATTGGTAGCTTGATGGGGATAGTGTTGAATATATAAATTACTTTGGGCAGTATGGCCATTTTCATGATACTGATTCTTTCTAACCATGAGCATGGGATGTTTCTCCATTCGTTTGTGTCCTCTCTTATTTCGTTGAGCAGTGGTTTGCAGTTCTCCTTGAAGAGGTCCTTTACGTCCTTTGTTAGTTGTATTCCTAGGTATTTTGTTCTCTTTGTAGCAATTGTGAATGGGAGTTCACTCATGATTTGGCTCTCTGTTAGTCTGTGATTGGTGTATAGAAATGCTTGTGATTTCTGCACATTGATTTTGTATCGTAGACTTTGCTGAAGTTGCTTACCAGTTTAAAGAGATTTTGGGCTGAGATGATAGGGTCTTCTAAATATACAATCCCTGTCATCTGCAAAGAGAGACAATTTGTCTTCCTCTTTTCCTAACTGAATACCCCTTTTTTTTTCTTGCCTAATTGCTCTGGCTAGAACTTCCAATATTACATTGAATAGAAGTGGTGACAGGGGGCATCCTTGTCTAGTGCCAGATTTCAAAGGGAATGCTTCCAGGTTTTCCCATCAGGTAGGATATTGGCTGTAGGTTTGCCATAAATAGCTTTTATTATTTTGAGATGTTCCTTTGATACCTAGTTTATTGAGAGTTTTTAGCATAAAGGGCTGTTGAATTTTGTTAAAGGCCTTCTCTGCATCTATTGAGATAATCGTGGTTTTTGTCTTTGGTTTTGTTTATGTAGTGGATTACATTTATAGACTTGAACCAGCCTTGCATCCCCAGAATGAAACCTATTTGATTATAATGGATAAGCTTTTTGATGTACTGTTGCAATCGGTTTGCAGGATTTTATTGAAGATTTTTGCATTGATGTTCATCATGGATATTGGCCTGAAGTTTTCTTTTTTTGTTGAGTCTGTGCTGGGTTTTGGTATCAGGATGCTGTTGGTCTCATAAAATGATTTGGGAAGGATTCCCTCTTTTTGAATTGTTTGGAATAGTTTCAGATGGAATGGTACCAGCTCCTCTTTGTACATCTGGTAGAATTTAGCTGTGAACCCATCTGGACCTGGACTTTTTTTGGTTGGTAGGCTATTAATTGCTGCCTCAACTTCAGCCCTTGTTATTGGTCTGTTCAAGGTTTCAACTTCTTCCTGGTTTAGGCTTGGGAGGGTGCAAGTGTCCAGGAATTTATCCATTTCTTCCAGGGTTACTGGTTTATGTGCATAGAGTTGTTTGTAGTAGTCTCTGATTGTAATTTGTATTTCTGTGGAGTCAGTGGTGATATCCCCTTTATCATTTTTTATTGCATCTATTTGATTCCTCTCCCTTTTCTTTTTTATTAATCTGACTAGCAGTCAGTCTATTTTGTTGATCTTTTCAAAAAACAAGCTCCTGGATTTATTAATTTTTTGAAGCATTTTTTTGTGTCTCTATCTCCTTGAGTTCTGCTCTGATCTTAGTTATTTCTTGTCTTCTGCTAGGTTTTGAGTTTTTTGATCTTGCTTCTCTAGCTCTTTCAATTTTGATGATAGGCTGTCAATTTTAGATCTTTCCTCACTTTTCATGTGGGCATTTATTGCTACAAATTTCCCTCTAGACACTGCTTTAAATGTGTCCCAGAGATTCTGGTATGTTGTGTCCTCATTCTCATTGGTTTCGAAGAACATCTTTATTTCTACCTTCATTTCGTTGTTTATCCAGTTGACATTCAGGAGCCAGTTGTTCAGTTTCCAGTAAGTTGTGTGGTTCTGAGTTCGTTTCTGAATTCTGAGGTCTAATTTGATTGCCCTGTGGTCTGAGAGATGGTTTGTTATGATTTCTGTTCTTTTGCATTTGCTGAGGAGTAATTTACTTCCAATTGTGTGGTCAGTTTTAGAGTAGGTGCCATGCGGTGTTGAGAAGAATGTATATTCTGTGGATTTGGGGTGGGGATTTCTGTAGACGTCTATTAGGTCCACTTGGTCCAGATCTGAGTTCAAATCCTAGATATCCTTGTTAATTTTCTGTCTTATTGATCTAATATTGACAGTGGGGTGTTAAAGTCTCTCACTATTATTGTGTGGGAGTCTAAGTCTCTTTGTAGGTCATTAAGAACTTGTTTTATGTACCTGGGTGCTCCTGTATTGGGTGTGTATATATTTAGGATCTTTAGTTCTTCTTGATGCATTGATCCTTTTACCATTATGTAATGCCCTTCTTTGTCTCCTTTGATCTTTGTTGGTTTAAAGTCCATTTTATCAGAGACTAGGATTGCAACTCTTGCCTTTTTGTTTTTGCTCTCTTGCTTTTGCTTGATAAATCTTCCTCCATCCCTTTATTTTGAGCCTATGTGCGTCCTTGCATGTGAGGTGGGTTTCTTGAATACAGCACCAATGGGTTTTGACTTTTTATCCAATTTGCTAGTCTGTGTCTTTTGATTGGGGCATTTAGTCCATTTATATTTAAGGTTAATATTGTTATGTGTGAATTTGATCCTGCCATTTTGATCTAGCTGGTTGTTTTGCCCATTAGTTTATGCATTTTCTTCATTGTGTCGATGGTGTTTACCATTTGGCATATTTTTGGAGTGGCTGGTACTGGTTTTCCTGTCAATGTTTAGAGCTTCTTTCAGGAGCTTTTGTAAGGCAGGCCTGGTGGTGACAAAATCTCTCAGCGATTGCTTGTTCATAAAGGATTTTCTTTCTCCTTTGCTTATGAAGCTTAGTTTGGCTGGATATGAAATTCTAGGTTGAAAGTTCTTTTCTTTAATGATGTTGAACATTGGCCCCCACTTTCTTCTGGCTTGTAGAGTTTCTGCCGAGAGATCTGCTGTGAGTCTGATGGGCTTTCCTTTGTGGGTAACCTGACCTTTCTCTCTTGCTGCCCTTAGCATTTTTTCCTTCATTTCAACTCTGGTGAATCTGATGATTATATGCTTTGGGGTTGCTCTTCTTGAGGGATATCTTTGTGATGTTCTCTGTATTTCCTGGACTTGAATGGTGGCCTGCTTTGCTAGGTTGGGGGAAGTTCTCCTGGATGATATCCTGAAGAGTGTTTTCCAGCTTGGATTCATTCTGTCTGTCACATTCAGGTACACCTATCAAACGTAGATTAGGTCTTTTCACATAATCTCATATTTCTGGGAGGCTTTGTTCATTTCTTTTCACTCCTTTTTCTCTATTCTTGCCTTCTCATTTTATTTCATTGAGTTGATCTTCAATCTCTGATATCTTCTCTTCTGCTTGTTCGATTCGGCTATTGAAACTTGTGTATGCTTCGTGAAGTTCTCCTGCTGTGTTTTTCAGCTCCATCAAGTCGTTTATATTCTTCTCTAAGCTGTTTATCCTAGTGAGCATCTCATCTATCCTTTTTTCTGGGTTCTTAGTTTCTTTGCATTGGGTTAGAACATGTTCTTTTAGCTCTGAGAAGTTTGTTATTACCCACTTTCTGAAGCTGGTTTCTGTCAATTCATCAGACTCATTCTCCATCCATCTTTGATCCCTAGCTGGTGAGGAGTTGTGATCCCTTGGAGGAGGAGAAGCGTTCTGGTTTTCGGTGTTTTCCTCCTTTTTGCATTGGTTTCTTCCCATCTTAGTAGTTTTATCTATCTGTGGTCTTTGTAGTTGGTGACTTTCAGATGGGATCACTGAGTGGATGTCCTTTTTGTTGATGATGAAGTTATTTCTTTCTGCTTCCTAATTTTCCTTTTAACAGTCAGGTTCCTCTGCTGCAGGACCACTGGAAGTCCACTCCAGACCCTGCTCACGTGGGGCTCACCTGCAGGGGCTGCAGAACAGCTAGGGTTGCCACAGGTTTTTTCCTCTGCTATCCTCATCCCAGATGGGTACCTGCCAGATGTTGGCCTGAGCTCCCCTTTATGAGGTGTCTCTTTGGGTATATGGGCGTCGGGGAGCTGCTTGAGGAGACAGTCTGTCCCTTATAGGAGCTCAAGTGCTGTGTTGGGAGCTCTGCTGCTCTACGCAGAGCTGCTGGGCAGGTAACTTTAAGTCTGCTGCAGCTGAACTCATAACTGCCTCTTTTCCCAGGTGCTCTGTCCTGGGAAGGTCGGCTTTATTTATAAGTCCCTGTCATGCTGCTGCCTTTTTTCATAGATGCCCTGGCCCACATGAAGTAGTATAGTCACAGTCTGCCAGCAGAGGTGTTGCTGAGTTGCTGCAGGCTCTGCCCTGTGCTGTGTGAACTCCCTTGGTAGTGGTAGACCACCTTGGTAATGGGGGACGCCCTTCCCCCTACTAAGCTAGACGGTCCTGGGTCCAGCTGTGCTTACTGTGAAACTCTCAATCCAGGGTGTTTCAGATTGCTTGTTTTGTGGGGGTGGTACCCACCGAGCCAGATCCCCTGGCTCCCTGTCTTAACCCCCTCTCTTTCAGTTGAATGGGCGGCTCTGTCTCCCAGGCATTCCAGATGCCAGCTGAAAAGGCAGCCCAGACTTGTGTGAGTTTCTGTGCTCCGATGTAGCACTGGCTGAAACTGCAGCACTGAAAACTTGTGGTGCTTTTCAGCCCAGGAATTTCCTGGTCTGTGTGTAGTGGAAACTTGTTTGGAAATTCAGTGAGCACTCACCCTCTATGCTGTTCTTGCTGGGAACTGCACTTCAGAGCTGTTCCTATTTGGCCATCTTTGATATTTTCCCACAAATGCTTTTTTTTAATTTTTATTTTTTTGCGATGGAGTCTTGTTCTGTCACCCAGGCTGGAGTGCAGTGGTGCAATCTCAGTTCACTGCAACCTCTGCCTCCTGAGTTCAAGCGATTCTCCTGCCTCAGCCTCCTGAGTAGTTGGGATTACAGGCGCACATCACCACGTCTGGCTAATTTTTGTATTTTCAGTAAAGACCGGGTTTCACCATGTTGGTCAGGTTGGTCTCAAACTCCTGACCTCAGGTGATCCGACTGCCTCAGCCTCTCAAAGTGCTGAGATTGATTACAGGTGTCAGCCACCGTGCCCTACCAACAAATGCTTTGGTCATGTGGGAAGCGGCTCTATGTAAAATGTTATGTCTTAAAAAAGATTCAACATACCTGCCCATGTACCCCCAGTATCTAAAATAAAAGTTGAAAAAATTTTAAAAACTTACAAAATTGTGCACAAATCTCAAATGGATGAAGTCAATTTCTGCATGTCTATCTCTTTATGAATATTCAGACATAAATAGAAGAAACCCAAATTGAAAAATATAAAAATGTTATTAAAGTTGTACTTTATTTTTATGTGTATTTTTCCATTTTTCTTTAATGAGAATGGATTTCTCTTTAGTAAAATGTTATATTGAAACAAAGATTGAATGCTACATCTATAGTAACTTAAACTGGTCTTTGACAAAAAGGACTAAATCTAGGGTTACAAAAGATACGTGAAAACTGGCACTAGACACTGGAAGAATCTTTGTTGAGCCTCAGTTTCTCAGTAAGGAGATGCTTAAATAGTTCCAGTAAGGAGAAGCTTAAGTAGTTCTCAGTTTCTCAGTAAGGAGATGCTTAAATTGATTCAATTTAATTAACTGAATCAATTAAACAGTTGATTCAATCCCTGAATCAACTCTGACAAGTGTAGCTTGCCTGAGGTTTTAAAACTATACCCCCTATTTTGTTACATGTGAGAAAGAACCTGTGCAAGCAGTTTCATGGTCCCTGGTGGCCTCTGAAGTTCTAGGGTGCAGAAGGGTTTCGGCTGCCTGGGGCAATGGTTAGGCTTGCTCTCAGAGGGAGCAAGGCCGCAGCTCTCAGGGATCCTGAAGGCCCTGCTCCTGCAGCACAGGTGCCCCGGTCCAGAGTCTTCTGTTAGGGAATCTGGCTTTCTTCCATAGGTGTGAGGCCTTCTTACCATGATCTCCCATTTGACGTATCTGCATTTCCCCCTCTCCATTACACTACAGTTAAGAATATACACTACGCTTTGGTGCATAAGACTAGAAAGTAAAAATATCGTTTCGACATGACTGATTTTCACACTGAACATAGAGAAAACCCTCTTTAATTCTACGGGGCTGTGTTCTCCTCCAGAGGGACCAGGGAGCCATCTCACATTCTGCTGAGGACTCTTTCATGCCCTCCTTAGACAATCTTGATGCAAAAGAAGACAGGTCATTTTCTTGTTTTAGATGAGAATAACTGAAGATTTGATTTCAGCTAATTTTATATTAGCAATTTAAAATATTTATTCCCTCAGGAGCCAGAAATAAGTCTGTAGGAATAGCAAGGTTTCCAAATATTAACATTTGCTTTTGGTTCAGACTGTCAAAAGCCTTTATTCCCACTCTTCCCCCAACTTCTCTTTAATTTTACCTGTTCTGAGCTCTTTGAGTACTAAACAATGAAATCTCAGATGCTTCTGGCAACTATGTGTTATTAGTAAGGGATGGCATCTTGTTATTTGATTGCATTTTATGATTTCCTTCAGCTCAATGTGTATCTGATATTGGAGGGCTCTCCCAGTGGGTTGAGATTGAGAGATGCTACAAATGATGTGGTTTTTATTATTTCTGTGGACTCCTGTGCAGCCAGGTGAGAACCCTGAGGCTGTATAGGCTGAAGTCAGGCTGAAGTTACCCTGTTCTCACTAGTAGAGCCCAGTGTCCATGTCCAGGCACAGCCACTTCTGCCTACATCATAGAATGTCTGGGGCAGCTGCTGTTCTGCCAATTTAAGATGCTTGTTCCACGAGGAGATCAGTAGGCATTCAGCACAGCTATCCGGGCCTTTTCACATAGTGGGTCTAGTGTACCGTCACCTCCTAGGGAAATAGATATAATTGTCTTTTGGTTAGCTTCATATACAGTTTATTATCACATCAGACATACCTATGGCTTCCACCCAGAGGGTGTTTTCAAAGGCCATGGGCAAGTAAAATATTAACTAGTTTTTAACAGAGTTAAATATAGTGGATTGCAAAGCTTTCACTTCTGAGCACAGAGAGGCATGCACGGTGACAGCCTGCCAGGCCTGAAGCTCTCCAGGGCAAAGAAATTGCTTGAACGTTGCTGATAGTGTCATGCACTGCTGGCATATCAACTCTAATTGTCTTAGCAAGTCTAGATAGAAAAAAACAAATGGAACAAAAGCAGCTTTGAAAGCACATAATAGTAGAATACATATTATTGAAGTATAAAAAACTGTTATCCCATCACATCCCTTGAAGTCCAGGGCTTCATTTCATTTTCCTTCCTCTTCTGTTTCCAGTGTTTGGGGAAATTCAGAGCATCACATACTTTACTGTGTGGTTCGGATGTGCTCCTGTGTGTGCCACAGGGCACAGGGCTTTCAGTAGGAGTTTCATACTCAGAAAGAAACCCAATTTGAATCCAGGCATGATGTACTGATCATTTCAACTAGAAATTGAGGGACTCCTCAGAGGAGACAAAATGCTGGCTGGAAACACCGCTAAAGGGCTTACCAAACTCCAGGTCCTTAACATTGCAGTGGAAGACGACGTCTTCATTCACCATGAGTTCCACCACATTCCAGTCTTCTATCTTCTCTAGGATGACCTCGTGTCCATCTTTGGCCAACACAGCTAGGAAGGACAGGAAGGGAGGTGGGTGACATGGGGTCAGACTTCAAACTAACCTGATTGGTAGCAGTCCCAGTCCTCATGATGACAGTGGCTTGTCTGCCATCTAGTTGCTCATGGGTATCCCTCAACTGCCTTGGTAGGCACTTACTGGGTGCTGGTCCCAGGTGCCCTCACCTTTGCTGAAAAGCACAGCCAGAGGGCTGAGTAATTCAGGTTTCAGTTGCTATTTGTCCTAGACCAAGGTGATCTGTTAAACAATAAGCTTTCTCTAGCAAAGGGCTATTGGGCTTTGCAGAGGCTCAATATTATAGAGACCATACTTAGTGCTGGAGAAGATTCAGGGGAACAGGCAACTTCTTATCCTGCTGATGGAAGTACAAATTGGGCACCTTCTGGAGGGCAATTTGGCAGTACCTACCAAAAGCCTCAAAAATGATTCGAATCTTTAGCCCAGGAAATTGCACTTAAAAGAAAGCTTCCTAAGGAAAAAAAGTAAAGAATACAGGCAAAATTTTGCAACAAGGTGTCTTTTCTGTATTATTATGATAGCAAAATACTGTGACTAACTTATATGTCTAATAAGGAGAGGATGGCCAAGTAAATGGTGACTGTCCCTGTGATGAGATTTTATATGGACATTTATAAAAATGTTTATGAACTTTTTTAATGGCAAGAAAACTACTTGCAACATAAGTAAAAACTTAGGATACAAATATGTATAATACATGTTTACAACATATAGTCAATATGAATTCAAATATGTATGTAGGGAGGAAGAAAATACCTATTGATTATCTTCTGTGGTGCAATTATGGGAAACTTTTTTCTCTTTATTCTTTCAGCATTTTCCAGATTGCCTATAATAATCTGAAAAAAAAGTTTTTTAGAAAAACGATTGAACTAGCTTTTTAGTTTCACCTTTGGAATCTGTGTTTTGGTTATCACTTACATTCAATGGCTCCTTCCCCAGAGATCAGCCATGGGAAAATTGTTAGATTTAATCTTTTTATTGTGAAGAAGCAAAAGTGTGTGGCTCAGAAGAAATGATGTACATTGGATAGTCTAGAGGTCTATTTTTTCCAATGTATTTCTCCCCAATTTCCTGGATATGTTTACCCCATAACATAAATATTAGAGTGGATGTACCAAACATTACCTTTGACGGTCTTCATATGTTGGTGAGAATTTTGGTTAGGATGGAAAGAGAAAACAGATGGGGGTATATTCTTTAAAGTCTTGGCATTCCAATCAGTTTTACACGGAGAAAAGCAAACAGTTATGTCAGTTAATTGCATTTAATTATAGAGACAATTGCTGTTTCAAAATGTTGGTGTGTCCACTTCATCTTTCAATCAGTTCAAGAACATCCAGCCCCAACTGTGAACATTTTAATTGCGTGATTTTAATTTCACTTCTGGAAAGGAACTTCAGAAAGAGACTCAGCAAGGATCTCCATTAACAAGACAGCACTCCCTGGGCACCCAGAGGCAGCCCTAATTGAACCGCGTCAGCTAATGCGTCTCTAAAAAATGCCTGTACCTTTTTTGTTGGCATATTTATGATATTGTATCTTGTTTAAGTGTCTTCGTCTTAAACATCTTTAAAGAAGGCACTCGGTTTGAACCCATGACTTGTTTAAATGTAGCGGTCCAGCTCGTGTGGAAAGGCAGCTGATCGTCTAGGGAGACATAAAGGCTGTCCATGGGCAGAGATTTCTGGGATCCCATGCTCCCTCAGCAGCAACCCCTCAGGACGGGGAGCCGGATTTGTCTGAAGACATGCCTGGAGGATGGATTTCAATTTGACAGGAAGAAATCAGGAACAAAACAGCTTCTCCATTTCCACCTTACACCTGCCCCCCCACTCCACCTGTGGGGCAAGGTGCTGCCACTCTGGGTTAACACCCAGTGCCAACTCTCTAAGGCCTGGAGAGGTAAGGGTGCATGGACTGTGGCTGAGGAGCAACCTACGGGAGGAGTCCCCAGGAGGCAAGCACACTGTAGCCTGCCCTTGGCCCTCCTGCAGGGCCTGCTGACTGAGCCTCAAGTGGCACCTGAGCTTGGAGTTTGTTTTGAGGACAGTGGCACTCTTACACTCTTACACTGCATGGGTAGCTCAGAAACAGGATTTGATCCACCGAATCACTAACCCTATAGAGTTGAGGGGTGCTGAATAATGAGGGTCCACCTCATCTTTGAGCAAATGAAGCCCAATAGGAAGAAACCCTCTTAAGAGACACACCACTCCTCACTCTACCCTCTACAGGGTTGCAAAGCACAGGCTCTCGTGGTCTTAAAGGGCACATGTCTTCCTCACAGACCACAATTCTCTCCAAGTGCCTGGTTTTCTTACAGGCTCACTGAAGAAGCAAACACAGAATGGCCCTGGGCACCACGACCCTTATGGACCCAAAGTGACCTAAGTCTGATTCTTGGTAAAGCGACAAGCTGCCTCAGAGTCCACATTGACTATTCAGTTCCAGGACACTCCCTTCCCATCAATCTGGGAGGTGTTGAGCTGGCTGTAAGGTGGCCAGGGCAGGCTTAAGGGATCAAACACCAGATGCCCCGGAATTCCTGCAGCTCCTCCAAATGCCACCTCTCTACACGGAGCACCCATTTCCTCCTATGAGTTACTGTGGGGTTGTCTAGTCAAAGAAAGGTCAGATAAATATACTCCCTGAAACAAAGTCTGTGCAAAGGTAGTGGCTAAACTCCAGCATAAATCAACCAGAAGCTGTAAGGCCACCCGCAGTCTGCCCGCCTCTTTGAAGTGGCACCTCATTCTTCAAGGGAGATTTAAATAAACGAAAGGGACGTGGAAAAGGCTCCATCCTCTTCGGTGCTGGTGGAATTGCACACCATCTGTGAATGATTTAAATGCCGCTGGTCAGGAAGTCGAGGTAAACAGATCTCTTTCCCTCCTCTACCCAGCACACAGGCATACCCTTGCCCACGAGCGAGGGCCGCCGATGCATAGTAGTGCAGGAGAATGGCACACAGGGTGTCTCAGCTACATAGGTGGATTCTATTTTATGGATTGGTTTCAGTTCCTTCCAAGCCCTCTGAGTGGGTCATTTGGCAAACTTAAGTACAGCACGCAAGGGGCAAGCGTGGCCAGGGAAATTACTTAGAACTTTTTGTTAAACATTAGTTTAGCTTCACCAGCATTGAGGCCATAGTGGAAACATTTTGCTGAGCTATTACAATTCATGGATAATGAAGAAAGAACAAACATTTTCAGATTGATAAAGGCATGGTAAGTTCAGAAAAGATCAGGCCTATTTCTAAAGCCAGCAGGGCTTCAGGAAATGATAAAGAGCTATAATTTTTAAAGAAACACACAGAATTCAGATGCAGATTTTACAGAGGAGGGCCTACAAAGGCACCACTCTGCCTGCTGTGTGGTAAGTGCTGGGTCTAAAGTTGTGGGGGGCGCAGATGCTCCCTGCTTTGCTGCGGTCAACGCCCTGGCCTTTGTTGGCTGCCGATCATTCACTGATGTACAGACCTGACTTTACAAATCAACCACCTGCTGATACCTTCCTTGCAACCCTCAAGTCTCCTTCAGCCACAAAAATGCTCCTCTTGCTCTCCTCCAAACACTTTTCCCCTCCCCTACTGTGGGAAGAGCTGCCTGTGCCTGCTGCCTTCACTTTTTGCTGTTTCCACCGGCTCACCGCCTGCAGGGAAGGCTTCAGCTCACCGTCCAGAGCCTGCCCTCTCAGAAGTCAGGAAACCATCGCACATTCAATGGCTTCCCAGTGCTCTCCATCCCTCTTGGACTCCCCTTCTTTCTTGTTTCTTTAAAATGCTTTTGATGGTAAAAACAAATATGTATTTTGAACTCTAAATTTTAAAAATCAGATTATCAATGTAACACAGATTCAGTTAAAAAAAAAAACTTTAAAATTATAGAAAAGGACAACATTTTAAAAATCACCCCTAATCCTTCTCTCGCTCTGTCCTTTTCAGTGGCAGTGAGACCATGGCATTCAGGACCATGATTTGTTCCCTTTGCACCACAGCGTGTGTGCCAGCCCTGTCACACACATAGAGCGGCTGCATTCTTCTTCAGTGCTGTGTAGTATTTTACATGATGTATGCACTACAATTTATTTAGCCATTTTTTCCTGGTTGTTTCTAATTTTTCGCTATCACTGAGAATGTTGTAGAAAACATTCACAGCATGCATCCTCAGGCATGAGTGAGGTTTGTTTTTTCTTTTATAAGGAAGATATTGAGAAATGGAACAGTTGGATTCTGCACTATATGGTCACATTTTAATAGACACTGCCAAGTTGTCCTCCAAGGTGACAGTTTAATTTACTCTCCTGCCAAGGGTAAATTAGAAAAATAATCTTTTTCTCAGTCTTTCATCAGCCATGAAATCATCTCTCTCTAGAAATCACTTCTACTCAATAGTTTGGAGCCCTCGGGTCATTTTCTTTTCGAAATGCCCTCGCTTGCCCCCTTGTGCCTCGGGTTCTCTCCTCCCTCAGTGCCTGCTCTTCCGTAGGCTGCTCCTCTTAACACTCCCTGGCCTTAGGGGGGCCGTCCCATCATTCTGCCGTTTCTGGTCCTGTCTTTCCTTGCGGCAGGTAATTAGGAGCACGAAGAAGAAATAAGGAGGGAGGGGAGAACAGGAAGAGGGAGGCAGAGGGAGGTGCTGACATTTTTGGTGGGATGTCCAAGGAAGGCCTGCCCATGAAGGTGACTTTTGAGGAATAGCTTGAGACCGGGAGAGTGAATCTGAAGCCCACGTGGGAAAGAGCATGCCAGGCGAGTGGCTGTGAAGCCCCGAAGTGGGAGTTGGCTGGTAGCATTAAAGGACTGAAGGAGGCGGCTGTGGCTGCAGCAGGGGGCCAGGGAGAGGACAGGCAGAAGCAGGAGGGGGTGAGATCGGAGCGGGAGGGGGGGCACGAGGAGCCTAGAGGGCCAGGTGAGCCTTTGGCTTCTCCCCTGAGTGAGCTGGGGGCCCCTGGAATGTTCTCGGGGGGGGGGCGGGGGAAGGCCATGCTGTAATTCAGGTTTACCAGTATCACCTGGCCATGCTGCTGAGGACAGACTGCAAGCAGACGAGGGTCTCAGGGAACGGAATCAGGTGGCCAGGGCAGTAATCCAGGCAGGAGATGACGGCGGTGGACAAAAAATGCAGAGTGGGTAGTCTGGAGGCCTAAGAGTGAATAATTCTGGGCGTACTTTGAGGGTAGAGCTGACAAATTGTGTTGACAGACTCAACAGGGAGTGTGAGCGAAAGGGAGAACTGAGAGATGCCTGCGGCAACGGACCCGAATAACTGCAAGACGGAGGTGAGCCCAGAGGGGAAGTGGGCAGAGCCGCTGGTAGGGGTGAGTGCTAGGAGTCTAGGTGGAAATTTGGGGAGACTAAGTCTGAGATGCCTACTCAACATGCCAGTGGCAACGAGAGGTCCTGATTAAAGACACAAATTTGGAAGTTCATCAGCATAGAGATGTCATTTAAAGTCATAGCTACTCCTGACTCAAATCTCCTGCCTTCATCTTTTTTCCAAACTCCAGAACGTAATTTCTAGCCACTGGCTTAATATTTATTAATAGTTCATTCCACGCCGCCCACTCAGTCCGACCTCTCTTTCTTAAATTTCTTCTTCCAGAATTGGACTTTTAAGGTACATCTCTAATCTCATCATCCTTTAGCTCAAGAACCTTCGCTGGTTTCCTGTTGCCAAGGACAAGACTGGCTGAACTCTCTTGTTGCACATCCTCCTCCAACCAGACCCAAGAGTCTGCTGCTCCCCAGAAGTGCCCAGGCTGCCTGCTCATCCCTTTCACAGTGAGCCTTCCTCAGGAACAGTGAGAACGAATGCTTGTGGAGCCCTGACTGTATGCAGGCATGGTGTTCATTACTTCACATGCACTTGCTCATCAGAATCTCACATTGGCGAGGCAGGGATTTACATTCCTCTTTTACTAACAAGGAAACTGAGGCTCATAAAGGTAAAACCACTTGATTTTCACCTTGGCTGCAAAGCTACTAAATGGTGGAGCCCAATTCAAAACAAATGTGTTGACTTCAGAGCCCCTGTGCTTATGCTCTGCTCATGCCATCTCCCTGCCAGAGGTGCCAAGAATGTAGGCAGGAGACAAGGGACCAGGCAGAAGTGACAGGTAAAGCTGACAGGATTTGTGGACAAACTAGATGGGGAGTTTCTCCACCAAAACTGTTAAGTTGTATATTATAACAAAATGTTCATGTATGCATTCTGCTTTAATCAAATTTTTGATATGTAAATGATCTAATGGAATTCCCACAAGTATGCTGGTTGCGGCAGGAGCAAGGGACATAAAAGTGTCAGCAAAATAGCAGAGCAGACAGCTCCAAACTCCCATTCCTCTGCAGATACGTAAAAGGAAAAAAAAAACCCAGACACTGTCAGAACCAACATTGTCAAAACTCTAGAAAACAGTCAAAGGTCTACAGCAACCACATGAATACTGAATCAAAGAAAAGGCAACTTTAAAATGGTAGGAGAGCTTTGTGGCATTTTGCCTGCCCTTACCCACCTCCTCCTTGACCTGGTGGCAGTCTTGAAGATAGCAGCCTGTGTTCCCAGTATGGGACTCTGGTTCTTGATTCCAGAAGGAGCAGAGTGGACCTTATCTGCAAATTATTGTGTTTGTCTGTTGTACCCCATCTGCAGGTTTCCTGAAGGACTGACTCAATGTGCTTGTGTTTGTTTGCTTAACTTGGAACTCACACAGGGTGGAAAAGCCGGGGGCAGTGCTCACAAACACTGCAAGGAAAATGAAAAACCCACAGCTGCCTGGGCAAAAGATTACAGTTGAGATACACAATAGATCTCATAAAGCCTAGGAGAAAAGCTAGAGGGAGTTTCTTTGAAAAATTAGGACATTCAAAGGCACCCATGTATACTGGGGAATTTAGAAAGCCAGTACAGGCTCAGAACAGGATGCATGCTTGGAAAAGACCGTGAAGATCCTGCAGTTTCATCACTGGCTGATCTATCGGTTCTTGAAAACAGGAAGTAAAGGCTGAGCCAAAATTGTAAACAGCCTGGCCAAGTGTTAAAGGAGTGTCTCAAATGGAGCAAATACACAAAGAATGGGAGAGAGTTTTTGTTTGTTTTATTTTAAAGCTCCTGACATTCAAGAAAACTTTATTCAAGAAAATTTTAGTCAGAACACTGACCACAAGCTAAGGCTTCAGCAGTTAAGAATGGCAAACTCTGGGGAAGGAGAGGAATCTGATTTCCAGAGATAATACATTATAATATTTGAATGTCCAGTTTTTAACAAAAGGAATCACAGAGCATACAAAAAGCCAGGGAAGTATGGGCCATATGAAGGAAAAATATTAATTAACAAAAACTGTTCCTGAAGAAGCCCAGGCATTGGGCTTACATTAAATCAACTATATTAAGTATGCTCAAAGAGCCAAAGGAAGCCAAAGACTAAAAGAAATTATAAAAATGATATATGAACAAAATGAGAATATCAATAAAGATAAATTCTAAAAAGGAACCAAATAAGTCCTGGAGTTGAAAAGTATAACCAAAACGAAAAATGTACTACACAGATCCAACAGCAAATTTGAGTGAGCAGAAGAAATCAGCAAACTCGAAGACAGGTCAATTGAGATTACCCAGTCCAAAGATTAGAAAGGAAAAAAGAATGAAGAAAAATGAACAGCCCTGGAGACCTGTGGGATGCCCTGAAGTTTAACAACATATACCTAGTGAAAGTCCCAGGAGAAAAGGAAATAGAGAAAGGGACGGAATATCTGAAGAAATAATGGCTGAAAACTTCCCAAATTTGATGAAAGACATGAAAATACCTATCCAAGAAGCTCAACCCACTCCAAGCAGGATAAACTCAAAGAGTTTTTTTAACTAAGGCACGTTATAAACAAACTGTCAAAAGACAAATAGAGAATATTGAAAGCACTGAGAAAGAAATGACTCACCACACACCTCAATAAGATTATCAGCTTTCTCTTCAGAAGCCATGGAGGCCAGAGGCAGTAGGATACATATCTAAAGTGCAGAAAGGAAAAAAACAACAACCTGTTGTATTGGTCAGAATTCTCCAGAGAAAGAGAACCAATAAAATCTACATTTGTGTGTGTGTGTGTGTACATATACATACACATACACAAATATGTACACATTATACACATATATTCCTCAACCCACAGCGAACTTCAGTCTTGATGAACCCATTGTAAGTTGAAAATATTTTAAGTTAAAAATGCATTTAGGGCCCGGGCACGGTGGATCATGCCTGTAATCCCAGCACTTTGGGAGGCTGAGGCAGGCGGATTATGAGGTCAAAGATTGAGACCAACCTGACTAACATGGTGAAACCCCATCTCTACTAAAAATACAAAAAATTAGCTGGGTGTGGTGGCACATGCCTGTAGTCCCAGCTACTCGGGAGGTTGAGGTAAGAGAATCGCTTGAACCTGGGAGGCAAAGGTTGCAGTGAGCCGAGATTGTGCCATTGCACTCCAGCCTGGGCGACAGAGCGAGGCTGTATCTCAAAAAAAAAAAAAATGCATTTAGGCCACCTAATATACTGAACATCATAGTTTAGCCTAGTCTACCTTAAACATGCTCAGAACACTTACATTAGCTTACAGTTGGGCAAAATTATCTGACACAAAGCCAATTTTACAATAAAGTGTTGAATATTTTACATAATCTATTAAATACTATACTGAAAGTGAAAAACAGAAT
>CAUYQU010012841.1:0-86360 GCA_963574635.1 Cheracebus regulus | reverse complement strand
TTGATACCTAGTTTATTGAGGGTTTTTAGCATAAAGCACTGTTGAATTTTGTCAAACGCCTTCTCTGCATCTATTGAGATAATCATGTAGTTTTTCTTTTTGTTTCTGTTTATGTGATGGATTACATTTATAGATTTGCATGTGTTGAACCAGACTTGCATCCCTGGGATGAGGCCTACTTGATTGTAATGGATAAGCTTTTTGATGTACTGTTGCATTCGGTGTGCCAGTATTTTATTGATGATTTTTGCATTGATGTTCATCATGCTGCCAGATTTCAAATTATACTGCAAGGCTACAGTAATCAAAACAGCATGGTAATGGTACCAAAACAGAGATATAGACCAATGGAACAGAACAGAGGTCTCAGAAGCAATACTACACATCTACAACTATCTGATCTTTGATAAAATTGACAAAAACAAGCAATGGGGAAAGGATTTCCTGTTCCCTGATGTTGGGAAAACTGGCTAGCCATGTGCAGAAAGCTAAAACTGGACCCCTTTCTTACACCTTACACTAAAGTTAACTCCAAATGGATTAAAGATTTAAACATAATTCCTAACACTATAAAAACCCTAGAAGAAAACCTAGGCAATGCCATTCAGGACATAAGCATAGGCAAGGACTTCACAACTAAAACACCAAAAGCAATGGAAACTAAAGCCAAACTAGACAAGTGGGATCTAATTAAACATAAGAGTTTCTGCACATCAAAGAAAGCAATCATTAGAGTGAACTGGCAACAAACAGAATGGGAAAAGATTTTTGCAATCTACCCATCTGACAAAGGGCTACCATTCAGAATCTACAAAAAATTAAAGCAGATGTACAAGAAAAAAAACACACACACAACCCCATCAAAAAGTGGGTGACAGATATGAACAGACACTTTTCAAAAGAAGACATTTATGCAGCCAACAAACATATGAAAAAATGCTCATCATCAATGGTCATTAGAGAAATGCAAATCAAATACATATTGAGATACCATCTCATGCCAGTCAGAATGGCATTCATTAAAAAATCTGGAGACGACAGATGCTGGAGAGGATGTGGAAGAAAAGGAAGATTTTTACACGGTTTGGTGGGACTGTCAATTAGCTCAACCATTGTGGAAGACAATGTGGCAATTCCTCAAGGATTTAGAAATAGAAATTCCATTTGACCCAGCAATCCCATTACTGGGTATATACCCAAAGGATTAGAAATTGTTCTACTATAAAGACACATGCACACATATATTCACTGTGGCACTGTTTACAATAGCAAAGACCTGGAGCCAACCCAAATGCCCATCAAAGATAGGCTTGACAATGAAATTGTGGCACATATACATCATGGAATACTGTGCAGCCATAAAGATTGATGAGTTTGTGTCCTCTGTAAGGACACGGATAAATCTGGAAGCCATCATTCCCAGCAAACTGATGCAAGAACAGAAAATCAAACACCACATGTTCTCACTCATAGGTGGGTGTTGAACAATGAGAACATGTTGGCACAGGGAGGGGAACATCAAACACTGGGGTAGATTGGGGGCTGTGGGACTAGGGGAGGGACAGTGGGGGGAGGGAAAACACTGGGAGAAATGCCTGATGTAGGCAACAGGGCGGGGGAAAGAGACTGCAAACCACCATGGCATGTGTGTACCTATGCAAGAACCCTTCGAGATGTGCACATGGACCCCAGAGCTTAAAGTACAATTAAAAAAAAAAGAAAAGAAAAAAAATGGCAAAAAGGTAGAAAACAATGAAGGGTTGGAAAAATACTGACAATAAAATTCATACATCTTGGAAATATGATTTTCCTGAGAAAACATCATACAGAGGTAAACCAGAAGTGTGAAACAATAATATTTATCAAAGGTGATTAAAGAGATGAGTTTGAAGCTAGAAGAACCCATTCAGATTCCAAGATTATACCCAAGATTGACTATAGGAAATTATTTAGTATGATGTTCGAACTGAAAGATTAAAACAGGAATCCAACAGACCTTTAGGCAGGAAACCTTACACTCACTACCAAAAAAAAAGCATGTAGTCTTCTCAAGCATCCTTTCAGTAAAATAAAATGTTATTGATTGGGAGAGATGAAAAATATTATTTCTGTCTCTATATACAGTTAGATTTGATTAATAAGAATAACATTTTCTTTTGTCCTCTCTCCTATTTTGATGAATATTCAAAAGGACACTTTTCTCTCTCTAACCCTTTTACTTACACTTACATGCATTCATTTTACTTACACTTACATGCAAAGGGAATTGTCAATGTTTGTTATCAGAATGTGGCATACATTCATCTTTGCTAGTTGAGACACTGTGTATTAAAATTTAGTGCTCATAAAAAGCCAGAACTTCTAACCCTCTTCTGCATGGACGCTGACTGAGAGCTGGGCCCTTCTAAATAATCTGACTCTTGTTAGTACCTGAAGCTGCACAAGACACTCATGCTTATCTAAGATTAGCAGGAATTTCCTGCCTCATCTAAAATTAAAAGAATTAAGGTCTCCCTCATGTCCCACGGCCACCACCCCTCACTATGGCCTAATCACATACACAGAAAGAAGCTCAGAAGCCTCTTCCTTGCTGTCTTTGTCTAACTACATAGACTTAAGCAACACATGGCTAGTCAGTCTTTGACAGCTCAGATGGTATGTGGGCAAACGAGCTTTCTTGTAGTCTATATAAAACTTTTCATTTAATGTTTTTTAAAACAAATATTTTATTTATATTTTTTTGAATGGATAATATGCTCACTTGGTTCAAAATTGAATTGAATTTAAATAAATTCAAATTTAATAGCAATAAAATACCAGGTACTCACCCTTTCGCCCCCATTATTCAGTTCCCCTTCATAGAAACAAATCATACCATTATGCCATTACTTGTGGTTTTCAGCAAAGTTATGTTTTTAATTAGTCAAATTTAGCAATCTTATCTTCTATAATTCCTGACTTTCATGTCATACTTTGTGCCACGATTTCTTCCCATTTTTCTTCCCCAAATTTTCTCTCTCATGATTTCTTCAAGTTTTGTTTTGATGTCATATTTTATAACTGAAATGGATCCATTGGAATTTATTATTGTGTTGGGTGTAGGGAAAGGGTGAAGATTTAATCTTTTCACTGAAACAGCTACTTTGTTTATCTAATAAAAATTTTTATATAACCCACCCTTACTGTCTTTGAAAGAAACTATATATATTTTTTTTGTTGGGGGAACTATAAAAAAATACCACGACTGGGTGGCTTATAAACAACAGAAGTTTATTTCTGACTTAAACACCTACAAATTGCCCTAACTTTTAACACTGTACATTGATATAGTATTAGATTATGTTTCAACATATGAATTTTGAGAGAGATAAACATTCAGATCATGGCATGAACCTTCATGGCATGAACCTTCTATATATATGTTAAGTATAAATTGTATTTACTTCTAGACATTCTATTATGTTCTTTTCATCTCTATGTCCATACAGACACCAGAACCAAACACCAAATGTGACACTAAATATTTTTATTTCAAATTCTTATGAAATTTTTATGAATTTCAAAATTTTATGAATAATAGTTGTAAATATTCATGGTGAATGTGATATTTTGATACAATGTGAAATATCAAATCAGGATAATTGGAATATGTATTATTTCAAACAGTTATCATTTCTATGTGTTTAGGAACATTCCAATTCCACTCATCTGGTTATTTTGAAATATACAATAAATTATCAACTATAGTTTCCCTATTATGTTAACAATTATTAGATCTTATTCCATTTAATTGTATTTTTGTACCTTTTATATTTTCCAGTCCTTATTTCTCCATCCCGATTACCCTTCCCAGTCTCAGGTAACCACAATTTTACTCTCTAGCTCCATGAGATCAATTTTTTTTTTTAGCTCCCACATAAGAGTGAAAACATGAGGCATCTGTCTTTTGGTGTCTGACTGGTTTTACTTAACATAATGTCCTCCAGTTACATCCATACTGTTGCAAATGACAGAATTTCATTATTTTTTAATGCCTGACTTACATTTCACTGTGTATAATGTACCATAGTTTCTTCATTCACTTTTGAAGGTCATGTAGATTGATTTCACATCTTGGCTCTTTTGAATAGTGCTGAATAAACATGTGTGTATAGCTATGTCTTCAGTATACTGATATTCTTTCTTTTGGATATATATCCATTTGGGGGATTGGTAGATCATATGGTAGTGCTACTTGCAGTTTTTGAGAAAAGTTCATAGTATATTCTATAGTGGTTATACTAATTTACACTCCCACCGACAGTGTATGAGCATTCCCCTTTCTCTGCATCCTTGCCAGAATTTGTGTTGTTGGTTTTTTTCAATTTTTTATTTTATTTTATTTTTGGTAACAGCTCTTTTAAACAGGGTGAGATGACAACTGATTGTGTTTTAGATTTGCATTTCTCTCATTATTAGTGATGTCGAGCATTTTTCATATCCCTTTTGGCCATTTGTATTTCTTCTTTGAAAAAGAATTTTAAAAGGAGTCTATTCTTATGTTTTTCCCTATTTTTAATCAGAATTTTTTTTTTTTTTTTTTTGCTAGTGAGTTGTTTTAATTGTTTACATTTACTGTTTAATAATTGTTTGTCAGTTTAATAGTTTGCAAATATTTCCTCCTCTTCTGTGACTTGTCTCTTCACTTTGCTAATTGTTTCTTTTGCTGTGCAAAAACATTTTACTTGATGTGATTTCATTTGACCATTTTTGCTTTGATTGCCTATGCTTTTCATAATCTTTTCCCGGCACAGTGTCCTGGAACATTTCTCCATATGCTTTCTTCTAATAGTTCCAAAATTTGAGGTCTTACATTTAGACCTTTAATCCAATCTGATTTGATTTCTTAATGTGACAAGGATAGTTGTCTAGTTTTATTCTTCTGTATATGGATATATAATTTTCCCAGCACCCCTTACTGAGGAGACTGTCCTTTCCCCAATGAATAATATTGGTGACTTTGTTGAAAATGAGTTGGCTACATGTGTATTATTAAAATATCAGGGGTTGAGTTTAGGTCCCATTGTTTGCCACACAGAATGCCAGTTACTTAGACAACAAATATTGCCGGGGAAGAATAACTGATTGAGTGCTGCAGCTATGGAGAATGGGGATTCAGTCTCAGATATGTCTCTGTGAATGCCTAAAATTGGAGGATATAGGTAGCAGGGAAAAAGGGAAACAGGAATTTGGGAGAGGTAAGGAAGGAATCATGAGGGAGTGATCTGGCATCTCATTGCCTGGATGTGGCACTCTGATGAGTTTTAATTCCTTGCCTGAGGGTTGGTTTTCTGAAGAAGAAACACAGATGAGACAAATGTAAGTTTTAAGACTCAAAAGGCCAATCATTATGTTTGTTTAAAAACTCATAAATATTGCTTTTATGAGACACTTGAACCAGTTTTATATCTGTGGATTATTTAATGGGTTTTCTATTCTGTTCTGTTGATCTATATGTCTGTTTTTAGGCCAGTACCTTGGTATTTTAATTACTATAGCTCTGTAATATAAGTTGAAGTCAAGTAATGTAATGCCTACAGCTTTGCTCTTTTTTCTCATAATTGCATTCACTATACTGGTTCTTTGGTTGATCTATATAATTGTCATATATGGACTTTATTATGTTCTTTGATCTATATAATTTTAGAAAATTTTTTATTTCTGTAAAGAATATCATTGGAAATTGGGTAGGGATTGTATTGAATCTATAGATTGCTTGGGGTAGTATGGACATTTTAACAATATTGGCTTTTTCTAAACCATGGACATGGACTACCTTTTCATTTGTGTTCTCTTTAGTTTCTTTCATAAATGTTATACAGTTTTTGATATAGAGATTTCTGACTTTTTTATTTCTAGTTTTTTGTAGTTATTGTAAATATTATTAATTTCTTGGTTTCTTTTTAAGATTCTTTGCTGCTGGCATATAGAAGTGCTACTGATGTTTCTTTGTTGATTCTGTATCCTGCAAATTTAGTGAATCTTTTTATATTAGTTCAGATAGATTTTCAGGTTTTTAAAATATAAGACATCATTTGCAAACAAGGATAATTTGAGTTCTTTCATTCTTATTTGGATGTCCATTTTCTGTCTCTTGTCTAGTTATTTTGGATAGAACTTCCAGCATTAGGTTAAATAAAACCAGTGGAAATGGGTATACTTGTCTTGTTCAAGATCTTAGAGAAAAGGCTTTTAAGTTTTTTCCTATTCAGTATGATACTAAATTTGGGTTTGTAAAATGTAGCCTTTATTATCTTGAGGCATGTTCTGTCTTAACCCAGTTTTTTGAGAGTTTTTTTCATGAAGGGAAAACTTCTACTGAATGCTTTTCTGATATCAATAAAGTGATCATATGTTACTTTTATTTCTTGATGTGATATATTCAATTTATTGACTGGAATATGTTGAAACATATTAGCACTACTAAAATTAATCCCAATTGATCATCATGAATTACCTTTTCAATGTGTCATTCAATTTTCTAGTATTTTGTTGAGGGTTTTTGCATATGTGTTCATTAGAGATATTGGCCTGTAGTTTTTTTGTTGTTGTATTTTTGTCTACTTTTAGTATTTGAGTGATACTGGCCTCATAGAATGAGTATAAAGGTATTTACTTTTTGACTTTTTTGAAATAGTTTGAGAAGGATTCGTCTTAGTTTATCTTTAAATGTCTGATAAAATTCAGCAGTGAAGCCATCAGGCCTTGGTTTTCTTTGATGGGAGAATTTTTATTATTGTTTCATTACTTCTTATTGTTGTGTTCATATTTTATATTTCTTCAAACTTGCTACATTGTATGTGTCTAGAAACATGTACATTTTTTCTAAGTGTTCCAATTTATTGGCATATGATTGCTTATAATTTTCTCTAATGATCCTTTTAATGTTTGTGGTGTCAGTTGTAAGGTCTCCCTTTTGCTTCTGACTTGACTGATTTGGGTTTTTTGTTATTTTTATTTTTTTAGTTGTTCTGTATGATGTATCAGCTTCCCTTTTGCCTTCTGCTATGATTCCAAATTTCCTGAGGCCTCCCCAACCATATTTCCTGTACAGCCTGTAGAACCATGATCCAAATAAACCTCTTTTCTTTATACATTATCCAGTGTCAGGTAGTTCCTTATAGCAGTTTGAGAGTGAACTAATACAGAAAACCTGTACCAGAGAAGTGAGGCGTTGCAATAAAGACAACTGGAAATGTGGAAGCAGAAGTTGGAACAGTATGGAGGGCTCAGAAAAATACAGGAAGATGAGGGAAAGTTTCAAACTTTCTAGAAATTTGTTGAATAGTTTTGACAAAAATTCTGATAGTGATATGGACATTCAATTCCAGGTTAAAGAAGTCTCAGATTGAGATGAGAAATTTATTGGGAACTGGAGTAAAGGTAACTCTTGCTGTGCTTTAGCAAAGAAACTGGTAGCACTGTGTCCCTGCTCTAAAGATCTGTGGAAATTTGAACCTGGAAGAGATAATGAAGGGCATTTGTTGGAAGACATTTCCTAGCAGCAAAGCATTAGAGATGTGATCTGGCTGCTTCTAAGAGTGTACTCATGTGCATTCAGAAAGGGATGGTCTGAAATTGGAACTTACATTTAAAAGGAAGCAGAACATACAAATTTGAAATATTTGCAGCCTGACCACATGGTATAAAAGAAAAATCCGTTTTCTGGGGAGAAATTCAAGCCAGCTGCAGAAATTTGCATGACTAAAAAGGAGTCGAATGTTAATAGGCAAGACAGTGGGAAACATAGGCAAGAGTAAAAAGGAGTCTAATGTAATAGGCAAGACAGTGGCCCCCAGGCAATTTTAGAGACCTTTGTGGCAGCCCCTCCCATCACAGACCTGAAAGCCTAGGAGGGAAAAATAATTCTGTGAGTGGGGCCAGGGCCCACTGCTTTGTGCAGCCTTAGGGCATGGCATCTCACATCGCATCTGCCCCATTTCCACCCATGGCTAAAATGGCCCCTCATATGACTCAGGAATCTGATCCAGAGGGTGCAAACCATAAGTAACATTGGTGACTTCCATATGATGTGGTGTTGGGCCTGTGGGTGCACAGGGCAAAAGTTAAGGCTTGGGAGCATCTGCCTAGATTTCAGAGGATATATGGAAACATCTGAATGTCTACACAGAAGTTTTCTGCAGGAGTGGAGCTGTCATGAGAACCTCTCGTAGGGCAGTGCAGATGGAAAATGTGGGGTTGGAACCCCCACACAGAGACCCTGTGGGGCACTGCCTAGTGGAGTGTGAGAAGAAGGTCACTATCCTCCAGACCTCAGAAGAGTAGATTCACCAACAGTTTGCACAGTGTGCCTGGAAAAGCTGCAGGTACTCAATGTCAGCTTGTGAAAGCAGCTGTGGGGGCTGTGTGCTGCAGATCCTCAGAGGCAGAGCTGCCCAATCCCTTGGGAGCCCACAGCTTGCATCAGTATGCCCTGGATGTGAGACATGAAATCAAAGGAGGTTGTTTTAGAGTTTTAAGGTTTAATGACTTCCCTGATGGCTTTTGGACTTGCCTGGGGCCTGTAACCCCTTTTGGCCAATTTTTCTCTTATGGAACAGGAACATTTACCCATTGACTGTACCATCATTAAATCTTGGAAGTAACTAACTTGTTTTTTATTGTACAGGTAATAAGTTGAAGGAACTTGCCTTGTCTTAGATAAGACTTTGGAATTGGACTTTTGAGTTAATGCTGAAATAAGTTAACACTTGGAGGACTATTGAGAAGGCATAACTGTGTTTTGGAAAATGAAAAGGACATGAGATTAGGAAGGGCCCAGGGATGGAATTATATAGTTTGGCTCTGTGTTCCAATCCAAATCTCATGTTGAATTTTGATCCCGACTGTCAGAGGTGGAGCCTGTTGATTGGATTATGGGGGTGGTTTCTGATAGCTTGGCATCCCCCTTCACCCAGGGCTGTGTGATGATAGAGTTCTCACAATATCTCGTTGTTTAAAACTGCGTAGACCTCCTCCTTCACTCTCTTTCTGTTGTTTCAGTCAGGTACTATGATGTACTGACTTCCCCTTTGCCTTTTGACGTGATTGTAAGTTTCCTGATCCTTCACAGCCATGCTTCCTATGCAGCCTTTAGAACTGTAAGCCAATTAAACCTCTTTTCTCTTTAAATGAATTACTCAGTCTCTGGTAGTTCTTTATAGGAGTGTGAGAATGGACTACTGTGGAAAATCTGTTGATTTTGTCTTTTCTAATATCCAATTTTTTATTCCTTTAATATTTTGATTTATTTTTTGGTTCTCAATTTATTTTTGCTCTAATCTTTATTTTGTGTTTTCTTCTACTAATTTGGGGTTTGGTTTGCTCTTTTTATTCTAATTCTTTAAGATGTATCATTAGGATATTTAAAGCCTTTCTATTTGTTTGTTTGTTTTTTTTTAAAATCTAGACGTTTGCTGTCATAAACCTCCCTGTTTGTACTATCCCATAAGTTTGGGTATAATGTGTTTACATTTTAATTTGTCTTAATAAATTGTTAAATTTCTTTCTTAAATTCTAATTTAATGCAATGGTTATTCAGGAGCATATTGTTTAATTTCCATGTATTCGTATAGTTTCAAAGCTCCTGTTGATATTGGTTTCTAACTTTATTCCATTGTGGTCAGAAATGATACTTGGTATAATTCTATTTTTTTATTTGAATTTGTGGAGACTTGGTTTGTGGCCTAACATATGGTCTTTAAGAATGTTTCATGTGTTTATGAGAAGAATTTATATTCTGTAGCTGTTCAATACTATGTTCTGCAAATATTTACTAGTTCAATTTGGTGAATAGTGAAGATTAAATTTGACGTTTTATTGTTGATTTTCTTTCTCAGTGATCTAACCAATGCTGAAAGTGTGGTGTTAAAGTACTTAATTTTTATTGTTTTGGAGTCTACCTGTCGCTTTTGAGACATTTTCGCTCTTTTTGCCCAGGCTGGAGTACAATGGTGCAATCTTGGCTCACTGCAACCTCTGCCTTCTGGGTTCAAATGATTCTGCTGTTTCAGCCTCCTGAGTAAATAGGATTACAGGTGCTCACTATCATGCCCAGCTAATTTTTTTGTAGTTGTGGGATTTCACTGTGTTGGCCATGCCGGTCTCTAATTCCTGACCTCAGGTGATCCACTTGCCTTGGCCTCCCAAAGGGCTGAGATTACAAGCATAAGCCACTGTCCCTGGCCCTACCTTTCTCTTTAGCTCTAATAATATTTACTTTATATATTTAGATACTCTGATGTTGGGTGTATATATATTTAGAATTGTATCTTCTTAATGAAGTGACTCATTTATCAGTGTATATGACTTTTTTCATTTTATAATTTTTGTTTTGAAAACTACTTTGTTTGATATATGAATAGCTACTCTTAATCTTTTTATCTTAATTTGCATGTTATTTTTTAATCTCTTTTTTTAAAATTCTATATATGTCTTTACAGGTGAAGTGAATTTCTTATAGGCAGCATAGAGTTGGGTCTTGTTTTTTCTTGCTGTTTTTTAATCCACTGAGCCATATTATGTCTTTTGATCAGAGAACTTAATCAATTGACATTTTCATGGCTGCATAGTATTCCACAGTTAATATGTAATACATTTTCTTTATCCAGTATATCATTGTTGGGCATTAAGGTTGAATCGACCTCTTTGCTATTGTTAATAGTGCTGCAATAAACAGATGTGTGGATGTGATTTTTATAAATGAATGATTTATATAGCTTTGGGTATATATCCAGTAATGGGATTACTGGTCTAAATGGTAATTCTGTCTTTCGTTGTTGGAGGAATTAGCTACATTTCCTTTCACAATGGTTGAACTTTTACACTTCCACTAACAGTATATGAGCACTTCTTTTTCTCCACAACCTCATTAAGATCTATTATTTTTGACATTTTTACAGTAGTCATTTTGAATCGTGAGATTTTTTGACATTTTAACAATAGCCATTTTGACTCATGTGAGATAATATCTCATTGTGATTTTGATCTGCACTGATCCGTAATGATCAGTAATGTTGAGCTTTTTAAAAATATGCTTCTTGGCTACATGTATGTATTCTTTTGAAAAGTGTTCATGTCCTTTCCCCATTTTTTGATTTCTTTTTCTTGTAACTTTGTTTAAGTTTCTTACAGATCCCGGATATTAGACCTTTGTTGAATGTATAGTTTGCAAAAAAAAATTTCTCTCATTCTCTAAGTTGTATGTTTACTCAGTTGATAGTTTATTTTGTTGGCCAGATGCTCTTTAGGTTAATGAAATTCCATTTGTCAACTAAAGACTTAAATGTAAAACCCAAAACTACAAAAAGCTCTGGAAGAAAATGTAGTCAATACCATTTAGGACATAGACACAGCCAAAGATTTCATGACAAAGATGTCTCCTTCACGTTTCAAGGTTAAGTTTGCTGGACATAATAGGTTGAAAATGTCTGTTATTTCATCAATTTCAATATATCATCCTATTTTCTCATGGCATATAGGTTTATACTGCAATTTTGCTGCCAGATGTGTTGGAACTCCATTAAATGTTATTTGCTTCTCTTCTCTTCCTGCCTTAATAACTTTTCTTTATCCTTGATCTTTGAGAGTTTATGATTTGCCTTGAAGTGGTTTTATTTGGGTTGAATCTGCTTGTTGTTGTTTAACATTCTTATATATAGATATTCATATTTCTCTCTAGCTTTGAAAAGTTCTCTTTTATTATTTATTTGAATAAATTTCTGACCCTCAGTTCTTTTTCTAAGTTCTCTTGAGGGCCAGTAACTCCTAGATTTGTCAGTTTGAGGTTATTTTCTACATCTTGTAGGCATATTTTGTTTTTGTTATTTTTTCATTCTTTTTCTCCGACTGAATTTTCATGTAGCATGTCTTTGAGATCATTAATTATTTCTTCTGCTTGGTCAGTTCTGATTTTGAGACACTGTGACACATTTTGTAGTTTGTGAATTAAATTTTTTAGCTCCAGAAACTTTGCTTTTTTTTAATATTACTTCCATCTCTTTGTTAAATTTATCTGATAGAATTCTGAATTACTTTTCCACATTATCTTAAAGTTTGTTGCACTTTCTCAAGACAGCTATTTTGAATTCCCTCGCTGAAAAGTCACATAGCTTTGTCATGCCAGGATTGGTTGCTGATGCCCTTAGTACATTTGCTGAGGTCACATTTTCTTTAATGTTCTTAATATTTGTAGATAATCGTTGATGTCTAGCATTGTAAAGTTAGATATTTATTCCAATCTTCACAATTTAGACTTGTTTGTACCCATCCTTCTTGAGAATGCTTTCTCAGAATTCATGAAGAACTGAGTGTTGTTACCTAAGACTGTGTTCACTGTAGCTGTTTCAGCATGGGAGGAGGAGAGGTGCACTAAGCCAGGAATACTGTGACTTGCCAATTCCTAGATACACACCTTTCGTGAGCTTGGTGAAGATAAGATAGAATTTCCTGAGTTACAAAGCAAAGTCTCTCTCTCTCTTTCTCTCTCTCTCTTTCCCCTCTCTTTTACACAAGCAGAAGTCATCTCTCTCTGTGCTTAGATGCCTGGAGTTGGGGGACAGATGATGCAACCACTCCAGTGGCCACCACAAATGGCATCATGCTAGGTCACACCTGAAGCTCACAGCCTTCCAGGCCAGAACAGTACTGGAGCTCACCAAAGGCCCATGGCTGTGACTGCCTGGCTGTGGCTGATGCTTATTCAAGGCAGAAGGCCACATTAGTCAGAAAGTGGTGAATTCTGCTGGGCTTTCATCCATCCCTCCAGGAATGCAGATTACTTTCTGATCAAGAATGGATCTAGAAACTCCATCTATGAACAAATTCCTGGAATCTGAGGCTTTAGAAATCTCCTGGTACTTTATTTTACTGTCTCTAAGCTACAGTAAAAGTTGCAAGACAAAGTCCTCTGCATTCTCTCCTCTCCTTTCCTCAAGTGGAAGGAGGCCCTCCTTCAGCAGCACTGCCTGGAGTGAAAACATCTTTGCAAAAATTATGACAATGGAAGAAACATAGCATGGTTGACCCCATCTTGCTTCTAGACTCATAGAGTGGCTGTCCTCACTCATTCCTGGACGTAAGCCAAGCTAGCCATGAGAGGAATTTAGTTTATGATTTATCTTAGAAACAAGAATGATAATAGTTCCTCCCTAAAGCTAACCCCCTCCTTGCTCAGGGACTAAAACTAATGAAAGACCATGAGACCATGAGATTAGGATTATGGAAAAAGCTTGAATTCTGCTACTATGTAGACATAGCTTTATAATCCCTTACTGCTCAGGAGTCATATGGCCAGAGGTCACAACATTTGTCACTTCCCTAATTGCTCCTATAGATTTCATCACTACTATAGAACCTAAGGTTGGTATTTTGAGAAGCTTTTTGGAAATTTGCATTGTGGAAACTGACTGGCCACACCCAAACCCATGACACATGACTGAAATTGTTCTGTGGCCCCCATCCAGAGACAGACTCAGTGCACAAGGTCCATTTTCCATATCTCTTAGATTTCATCCCCAGTCAGTGGCACCCATTCTCTAGGCCCCTTTCTACCAAATTGTCTGTAAAAACTCTAGCCTCAGAGTTCTTAAGGAGACTATTTGAGTAATAACTCCATCTTCAATATTGTCAGCCTACTGTTAATTAAAGTCTTTCTTTATGGTGATACTATGATCTCAGTGAATTTGTTTTGTCTGTGCAGCAGTGGGGAAGAACCTGCTGGGTGATTACAGGAGTTGGAAGGGAGATGACATACACATTTTCATCGCCACCACATCTGTTGTCAAACTGGGTTGCACCTCAAGCTTGGTGCCTCTGAGACCAGCATGGTACTAGGGCTTGCCCAAATTCTACTGCGGTCACTGAGTTCTGACTGTCACTCAAATTTATTCTGGGCCTGAGGCCCCTTTATTCAGCCAATGATGCAGCCGACTAGAATGTTGGGTCTTCCTGCTGAAGCAGCTGAAGCAGAGGATTCCCATCTGGCCCAGTACGGGTCTAAATGTTTCTTTAAGAGCACTGGCATAATCTTGCCCTGTGTTTGTTGTATTCCATTGTAACAGGGCAATGTTTGATTCCAATGCAAATTCCCACCATCAATTTGTTCTTGTCCCCCAAGTCAAGCAGATTTTCACCACTCTATGTTGCCTGGGGTTGGGGAAAGGTGATGTAGGCAATACAAGGCTATCTTTTCTACCCTGTTCAATGTCTCTTTATTTTTTATTATGTTAAAACTAAGTGCTTAATAAGGCACCTGATAATATGGTTCTTATGAATGTTTTGTTGAGTGGATAGTTGTTCAATTTGGTGTTCTGGCAGAGGGATGATATCTTGAGTTTTCTGTTTACACATCTTTCTCCATCTCATTTCCCAAACTTCTAAGTAAGGTTATTTATCCATATGTATATTGCTTCTTAAAATCCCAAGTAGGTTGATGGAAGGTTTCTATCATAAGCCTAGCATTTCAAAAGGAAATTTCAAACTTTTTAAGTCTCAAGATGTGCATATTGTTTTCTAGAAATATACTTTGAAGATGACTTTATCTGAAATCTGCATAGTGCCCTATCTGTATTTCCTTTTTCACTCTGGTTGATGTCCTTGCTTTTGAAAACAGTAGTAGCTCTTTCATTTATTTTATTGTTTAGATTTTTATCTATCACACAGTTTCATTAAAATTTTCTGCATAATTATTTATTTTATATATTGACTCTGTGATTTTCTGAAAGACAAAAAAATGATGGCTCCACACTAGCATCTGCATACCAGTACTGCTCTCAATTAGTCTTTCTTTTCATGACAGTTACATGTCCCCAGTTTTAGGTATTAGATGATGAAATAGGCACAAACCAAAAGTCCTATCAATGAAACAAAAGTTCTAATATTTTGAGGTGATAATACCATCTACAACAATAGATACTGAGTTTTTACCTAATGTTCAGGAATAGACATTGTTTTAATTTCATCTAAGGTTCCTCTCAAAACACACAGTGCTCCTGTACATAGGCTTTTTAGGTTTACCAAATTGGAAAAATTTTACTACTAGTTTCCTCCTCAACCTTTTCCAATTCCTTATCCGGTTATATAGGGTAATATTAAACTAAAAATAAAAGGGTTTACCATTAAAATTGAAACGTTTGAGAACTTTCAGACAAATTTTACTTTTATGAGTAGATAGTTACACTGGCCACTTTCAATGTTCTTCTTCAAGTTTGATACATATTCAGGGGTATACAGAAAGAAACTATAAAGTCTGCTATATAGTAGTCCTATCTTTTCTGTAGTTTCACTTTCCACAGTTATGGTTACCCATAGTGAACTTCAGTTAAAAATATTACATAATATTTTTCAGAAATAAACAAGGTATAAGTTTTAAATTGGCTGCTGTTCTGAGTATATATGCTATCTACCTGTTAGTCCCTTTGTATTGTCTCAGTTATGAGATTGACTGTCAAAGTTTCTCAGTGGCTGTGTTCAAGTAATCTTTACTTAATAATAATAAGAACACAAAATCAAACACCGCATGTTCTCACTCATAGGCGGGTGTTGAACAATGAGAACACATGGACACAGGGAGGGGAGCACTATACGCTGGGGTATGTTGGGGGGAAATAGGGGACGGACAGTAGGGGGTGGGGAGTTGGGGGGAGATAGCATGGGGAGAAATGCCAGATATAGGTGAAGGGGAGGAAGGTAACAAATTACACTGCCACATGTGTACCTATGCAACAATATTGTATGTTCTCCACATGTACCCCAAAACCTAAAATGCAATAAAAAATAAAATTAAAAAAATAATAATAAAAAAAAGAAAGAAAAAAAAACTCAAGAGTACAAAATAAATTTACAAAAATCAGTGGCATTTCTTTCTTTATTTATTTTTGAGACAGTGTCTTTCTCTGTCTCTGTTGCCCAGTCTGGAGTGCAGTGGTGGGATTGTGGCTCACTGCAGTCTCCATTTCCTGGTCTCAAGTGATCTCCTGCCTCAGCCTCCCAAGTATCTAGGACTACAGATGGCGCCACCATGCTGGGCTAATTTTTTAAACATATTTTTAATTTTTTTTTTTTTTGTAAAGATGAGATCTCACTGTGTTGCCCAGGCTGGTCTCGAACTCCTGAGCTCAAGAGATCTCTCCATCTAGCCTCCAAAAGTGCTGAGATTACAGGCATGAGCCACTGCAACTAGTCACAAATCAACAGCATTTTTATACACTAATAACATTCAAGCTGAGAGCCAAATGAAGAATGCAATCTCAGTTACAATAGCCACCAAGAATAGAAGTTAACTAAAATAACTAGGAGTATATCTAATTAAGGAGGTGAAAGATCTCTACAAGGATAATTACAAAACTCTACTGAAAGAAATCAGAGATGATGCAAGTAAACAGACAAAACATTCCATGCTCATGGATAGAAAGAATCAACATCATGAAAAAGACCATACTGCCCAATGCAATCTATAGTTCTATGCTATTCCTTTGAATCTACCAACATCATTTGTCACAGAATTAGAAAAAAGTATTGTGAAATTCATAAAAAATATTGTAAAATTCATAAAAAGCAGACATAGAACATGAACAGACACATCTCAAAAGAAGACATACAAGCAGCCAACAAACATATGAAAAATGCTCATTATCACTAATCATCAGAGAAATGCAAATCAAAACCACAGTGAGATATCATCTCACACCAGTCAGAATGGCTATTATTAAAAAGACAAAAAATAAAATGCCCTCAAATCTGCAGAGAAAAGAGAACCCTCATACACTATTAATGGAAATCTAAGTTATTTCTGCCACTTTGAAAAACACTTTGGAGATTTCTCAAAGAACTTAAAACACAACTACCATTTGACTCAGCAATTCAATTACTAGAAACATACTCAAGGAAAAGTAAATTGTTCTACCAAGAAGACACATGCGCTAATATATGCATCACAGCACTGTTCACAATAGCAAAAACAGGGAATCAACTTAGGTGTCCATCAATGGTGGACTGGATAAAGAAAATGTGGTACATATACACCACAGCCATAAATACTATGCAGCCATAAAAAAAGAATAAAATAATGTCCTTTGCAGCAACATGAATGCAGCTGAAGGCCATCAACCTAAGCAAATTAACACAGGAACAGAAAACCAAATGCTGCATGTTCACTTATAAGTGGGAGCTAAACATTAGGTACATACAGGCATAAAGATGGGAAGAACAGACACAGGGGACTACCAGAGAGAGAAGAGGAGGAGGAGGAGGAAAAAGCTGAAAAACTATTGGGTACTGTGCTCACTAGCTGGGTGCTGGCATCATTCATACCACATACCACAGCATCACACAATATACCCATGTAACAAACTTGCACATATACCCTCTGAATCTAAAATAAAAGTTGAGGTGGATCATGGCAGAGGAGAGGTAAGACTAGATTGCAGCTCTGACTTGGATGGACAGAGCACCATGTGGAAGCTCACATAATGAATGTTTGCTACAAAATGACTGCAGGAAAAAAATCAGAAGCCTGAGAGTACCCACAGACCCTCTGAAGAAAGCAGATTGCTCCTGCAGGACCCAGGAGACACCCCAAATACTAAGAGTGCCCAAACTGTGAAAGTGGGAAAGGGAGATTGTCTGCTCCTGAACACACACCCGCTCTGGGGAAACTAAGGGTCTAGATTACAGGAGAAGATTCTGACCTTACCGGGAACTATGTCAATTCAGAGAGCCTAGCAAAATACAGGGATAGATGAAGCAGTGGGAAAAGCCCTCTGAGTTCCCTGGGTCCCCAGGCAAACCATTTCTGCATGGCCTCACAGGGGTCCTTTAGGAGTGAGGCCAGAGGTACTGGGAAGAGACCACAGGGAGAAGGAAACCTGCAGCTGAACTTTGTAACAATTTAAACTAATTGAGAAATGTCCTGGCCAGAACTCAAGGTAGGGCATGAATCCACTATGCAGACTCCACAGGCTGGGAAGCACAAAAGCCCTATTTGCTTTCACAGATAGGAGGCTGGTAGCCTGGGGCAAGTTCTCAGCCCTATGTGCCCAGTGCCTGAAAAGAGACTAGGTGCTGTTGGCTGGGGCATGGTGGAAGTGAGACTGGCCCTTCAGCTTCCATGGGAGCTGGGTGAGGCCTGTTACTGCCAGCTTTCCCACATTTCTCGGACAACCTGCGTGACATAGTAGGGACAGCCATACTCTTCCTAGGAATATAATTCCACTGACCTGGGAACCTCACCCCCATCTCCCACAGCAGCTGCAGCAAGACACACCCAAGAAGAGTCTGAGCTCAGACAAGCCCTGCTCCAACCCAATGGTCCTTTTCTAGCAACCCTGGTAGCTGAAGACGAAGGGCATATACTCTTGGGAGTACTAGGGTCCTATTCACCACCTGTTTCTCCCCATACAACCACAGCTGATGCTATCTGGAAAGTGCCACCTCCCAGCAGGAGGCCAACCAGCACAAAAAGAGTGCATTTAACCACCCAGGCTAAGGACCCTTACAGAGTCCCTTTCACCTGCCTGCCACCTCCACAGGAACAGGTGCTGATATCTACAGCTGAGAGACCCACACATAGTTTACATCACAGGACTCGGTGCAGACAACTTCCAGAACCAGTCTTGAGCCTGGTAGACTTGCTGGGTGGCTAGATCTAGAAGAGATAACAATCACTACTTGGCTCTCAGGAAGCCACATCCATAGGAAAAGGGGAGAGTACTATATCAAGGGAGCACCCTATGGGACAAAAGAATCAGAACAGCATCCTTCAGCCCTAGACCTTTCCTCTGATAGAGAATACCCAAATGAGAAGGAACCAGAAAACCAACTCTAGTAATATGACAAAACAAGGTCATTTAACACCTCCTGAAAGATCAAAGTAGCTCACCAGCAATGGAGCTAAAGGAAAAAGAAATGCCTTATTTACCCAAAAAAGAATTCAGAAGGTTCATTATTAAATTAATCAGGGAGGCACCAGAAAAAGGCAAAGCCCAATGTAAGGGGGAAAAAAATGATACAAGAAGTGAATGGAGAAATATTCAATTAAATTAACAGCATAAATTTTTTTTAAATCAAAACTTCAGGAAACAATTGACACACTTACAGAAATGCTCTGGGAACTCTCAGTGACAGAATCAAACAAGTAGAAGAAAGAAATTCAGAGCTCAAAGACCAGGTCTTTGAATTATCCAAATCCAACAAAGACAAAGAAAAAAATTAGAAAATATGAACAAAGCCTCCAAGAAGTCTGGGATTGTGTTAAATGACCAAACCTAAGAATAGTTGGTGTTCCTGAGGAAGGAGAGTAATCTAAAAGTTTGGAATACATATTTGGGGGAATAATTGAGGAAAACTTCCCTGGCCTTGCTAGAAACCCAGATATCCAAATACAAGAAGCACAAAGAACACCTGGGAAATTCATCGCAAAAAGATTATCACCTAGGCATATTGTCATCAGGCTATGTAAAGTTAAGATGAAGGAAAGAATCTTAAGAGCTGTGAGACAAAAGCATGAGGTAACCTATGAAGAAAAACCTATCAGATTAACAGGAGATTTCTCAGCAGAAACTTTACAAGCTAGAAAGGATTTGGGGCCCTATCTTCAGCCTCCTCGAACAAAACAATTATTGGCCAAGAATTTTGTATCCAGTGAAACTAAGCTTCATATATGAAATAAAGATGCAGTCTTTTTCAACAAATTCTGAGAGAATTCTCCACTACCAAGCCATCACTATAAGAACTGCTAAATGGAGCTCTAACTCTTGAAACAAATCCCTGAAACACATCAAAATAGAACCTATTTAAAGCATAAATCTCACAGAACCTATAAAACAAAAATACATTTTTTAAAACAACAGCAAAAAAAAACAACAAACCAATGAATAGCATGATGAATTAAATAGTACAACACATTTCAACACCAATGTCGAATGTAAATGACCTAAATACTCCACTTAAATGATACAGAATTGCAGAATGGATAATAATTCACCAACCAACTATCTGCTGCCTTCACGAGACTCATCTAACACACAAGGACTCATATAAACTTAAGGTCAAGGGATAGAAAAAGACATTTCATGCAAATGGACACAAAAAGCAAGCAGGAGTGGCTATTCTTATATTAGACAAAACAAAGTTTAAGGCAACCACAGTTTAAAAACACAAAGAGGGACATTATATAATGATTAAAGGCCTTGTCTGACAGGAAAATATCACAATTCTAAACATATATACACCTAACACTGGAGCACCAAGATTTATAAAACAATTACTAATTACTCATCAAAACAAAAGGTCAACAAAGAAACAATGGATTTAAACCATACCCTGGAACAAATGAACTTAACAGATATATACAGAACATTCTATCCAACAATAGCAGAATATACATTCTGTTCAACAGTGCATGGAGCTTTCTTCAAGATAGATTATATGATAGGCCACAAAATAAGCATTAATAAATTTAAGAAAATTGAAATTATATCAAGCACTCTCTCAGATCACAGTGGAATAAAATTGGAAATCAAATACAAAAGGAACCTTCATAACCATGCAAATACATGAAAATTAAATAACCTGCTCCTGAATGATCATTGAGTCAAAAATCAAATCAAGATGGAAATTTTAAAATTCTTCTGACAACTGTGACACAACCTATCAAAACCTCTGGAATACACCAAAGGCTGTGCTAAGAGTAAAGTTCATAGCCCTAAATGCCTGCATCAAAAAGTCTGGAAGAGCACAAACAGACAATCTAAGGTCATACCTCAGAGAACTAGAGAAACAAGAATAAACCAAACCCAAAGCCAGCAGAAGAAAGGAAATCACCAAGATCATAGCAAAACTAAAGAAAATTGAAACAAAGCAACAAAAATAAAATAAATGAACCAAAAAGCTGGTTCTTTGAAAATATAAATAAAATTGATAGACCATTAGTAAGATTAACAAAGAAAAGAGAGACAATTCAAATAAACTCAATAAGCAAAAAATGGAAAATATTACAGCTGACACCACAGAAATACAAAAGATCATTCAAGGTTACTATGAACACATTTGTGAACATAACCTAGAAAACTAGAGGAGATGCATGAATTCTCAGAAAGGTACAACCCTCCTAGCTTAAATCAGGAAGAATTAGATACCCTGAACAAACCAGTAATAAGCAGCTTGATTGAAATGGTAATTTAAAAATTACCAACAAAAAAAATCAGGGGCCAGACTGATTCACTGCAGAATTCTACCAGATATTCAAAGAAGAATTGTACCAATCCTATTGACGCTATTCCACAAGATAGAAAAAGAGAGAACCCTCCTTAAATCATTCTATGAAGCCAGTATCACCTTAATCCCAAAGGATTATAAATCATTCTGTTATAAAGACACACGCACACGTATGTTTATTGCAGCACTGTTCACAATTGCAAAGACTTGGAACCAAACCAAATGCCCATCAATGATAAACTGAATAAAGAAAATGTGTCACATATACACCATGGAATACTATGTAGCCTTTAAAAAGGATGAGTTCATGTCCTTTGCAGGGACATGGCAAAAGCTGGAAATCATCATTCTCAGCAAACTGACGCAAGAATAGAGAACCAAACACCACATGTTCTCACTCATAGTGGGTGGTGAACAATAGGAACACATGGACACAAGGAAGGGAACATCGCACACTAGGGCCTTTCAGAGGATAGGGGACTAGGGGAGGGATAGCAGGAAGTGGGGGGATAGGGAAGGGGTAGCATTAGGAGAAATACCTAACATAGATGACAGGGTAATGGATGCATCAAACCACCATGGCATGTGTATACCTATGTAACAAACCCTGCACATATATCATAGAACTTAAAGTATAATTTTAAAAACAACATAGTAGGAATAAAAAAGAAACTTTCTCAACCTTATAAAGTCATCCATAATAAAATTAAAGCCAACATTGTGTTTAAAGATGGAAAACAGAATGTTCTTCCCCTAAGACTAGGAACAAGGCAAGGATTTTCACTCTCACCACTTATATTCAACAACAAACTGGAAGTACAATGAGTCAGGAAACAGAGCAAGAAGACATCCATGTTTAAAATGGAAGAAGTGAAATTGTCTTCATATGCAGAAACCTGATTGTCTACCAAGAAAATCTGATGGAGTCTATGAAAACAGCTATTAGAACTAGTAAAAGTAATAATTGAATTTATCAGTGCTGCAAGATACAAGGTTAATATACAAAAGCAACTGTACATAAGCAACAAAAACTTAAAATTACAAAAAATGTCATTTATAATAGCATCAAAAATAAGAAATACTTAAGATAAATCTGATACATGCAAAACCCAAACACTGACAAATGCAAAATATTGCTGGGAGAAATTAAAGAAAACATAAATTGATAGATATAAATTAAGTACATGAATCAGAAGATGAAATATTGTTGAGATATCAACTCTTCCAAAATTAATCTATAAATTTAATGCTATCTCAATCAAATCCCACCAGGCATTTGAAGAAATTGAAAAGCTAATTCCAAAATTCATATGGAAATGCAAAAATTCTAGTATAGCCAAAACACCTTTGAAAAAGAACAAAGCTGGGCCAGGTGTGGCAACTCACGCATTAATCCCAGCACTTTGGGAGCTGAAGGTGGTGGATCACTTGAGGACAACAGTTCAAGATAGGCCTGTCCAACATGGTAAAACTCCATCTCTATAAAAAATGCAAAAAGCCAGGCATGGTAGCACACATCTGCAATCCCAGCTACTCAGGAGGCTGAGGCACTAGAATTGCTTGAACCCAGAAAGTGGAGGCTGCACTGAGCTGAGATCACACCACTGCACTCCAGCCTGGGTAAACAGAGCAAGACTCTCATAAAATAAAAAAATTTTTAAAAAAATTACCTGACCTCAGGAGTTATTTTAAAGCCATAGTAACCAGAAGATGTGGTATTGACATCAAGATAGATGAATAGATCAATGGAATAGAATAAAATGTATGGAAATAAATCCATGCATATCTTATTTGTTGAGTTTGACAAAGGTGCAAAGGCAATTTAGTAGACAAAAATATACTTTTGAAAGATGTGTTGAAGCAATTGGATGACTGTATAAGAGAAAAAATTAAAAATAAACTTGATTACATTCTTGCACCATATACAAATTAACTAAAAATGGATACTACACCTAAGTGTAAAACTAGAACTATGAAACTTTTAGAAGAAACATAAGAGAAAATTTTTGTGACCTTAGTTTGGGCAAAGTTTTCTTAGATACAATTTTAAGAGCACTATCCATACAAAAAAAAAAAAAAAAACAATAAATTCAACTGCATCAAAATTAAGAACTTTCGCTCTGCAAAAGTTACCATTAAGAGAATGAAGACAAGGTAAACTATATACTGGGAGAAAATATTTGCAAATTACATTTCTGATAAAGAATGTGTATACAGTGGCCAGGTACTGTGGCTCATGCCTGTAGTCCCAGCATTTTGGGAAGCCAAGGTGGGCAGATCATGAGGTCAGGAGTTTGAGACCAGCCTGACCAACATGGAAAAACCCTGTTTCTACTAAAAATACAAAAACTTAGCTGGGTGTGGTGACTCATGCTTGTAATCCCAGCTACTCGGGAGGCTGAGGCAGGAGAATTGGTTGAATCCAGGAGGCACAGCTTGCTTGAGCCAAGATCATACCATTGCAATCCAGCCTGGGCAACAAGAGTGAAACTCCATCTCAAAAAAAAAAAAAAAAAAAAAAAAAAAAGAATGTGTCCAAAATATATGTATAAAGAACTCTTAAAGCTAAATAATAAATGAAGTAAAAACAAATAAGCAAACAACCCAATAACAAATGGACAAAGTACTTGAACAGACACTTCACCAAAGATGGTTTTTGGATAGCAAATAAGCATAGGAAAGAATGCCCACAGAATTAGTCATTAGGGAAATGCAAATTAGAATCTCGAGATATCATTACACACCTATTGGAATGTCTAAACTTAAGTGACTGATCACATCAAGTGCTGGTGAGGCTATGAAGTATATGTAACTCTCAAACTCTCATATACTGTTTGTGAGAATACAAAAAGGTACAAATACCTTAGCAAACAATTTGGCACTTTCTTAAAAAGTTAAACATATACCTATCACATAACATCACGTTCTACTCCTTGTTATATATCCAAAAGATATAAAAGTGTGTGTCCACACAAAAACTTGAATGGACAGTCTTTGCACCAGACATAAAGGCTTGCACCAGCTTTATTTGTGGCAGCCAAAATCAACAAATAATACAGATATTTCTCAACAGATGATTGATAAATTGTGGTATATCCATACAATGAAATATTACTCAACAATTAAAAGAAATCTAGTTTTGATACATGATACATTCAACAACGTGGATAAGTCTTAAAGTAATTATGCCAAATGAAAAAAATCCAGGGAAAATAAATACTGTTTGATCTTTATCTGAGAAATTTCTAGAAAATGCAAACTCATTTATAATTACAGAAAGCAGATTAATGGTTATCTGGGGATGGGGAGGTCACAGAGAGTCATGAGGGAGGGATTAAAATGGGATACAAGGAAAGTTTTGGAGTGATGGACGTATTCTTTATCTCTATTGTGATGATAGTTTCACAGGTATAATCTCAAATTGAAATGTGCAGTTTATTGTATGTCAATTATATCTCAGTAAAGCTGTTTAAAAACAATAATAACACTGCAAAGTGCTCTCAGGCTATGGCGCAAGAGAGCCTTCACTTCCATTTTGGAGTAGACTTGATCACAGTGATACCAAAACTCTGTTGCTGGCTTCATAGTTTTGGAACACTATAAGGAGGTGGCTCTTTCTATTTTTACTACTGTACACTTACTTGTCTTCCAAGAGCCCAGAACAGGAATTGGAAGTGAGGAGGGGCTGCTCTGTGCACATACAAACCTAAATGGCAGTAACCACATTATACCCAGAATCCTTCTCCTTTCAGGCCCACAGCTCTGTTTTAATATAGGTCAAGCTGATAGGCTTGGCTTGCTTTGCCAGGAAGCATCCTCCCAGGAGTCTCTGAGTTTTTCTTACTCTGTGCTGCACCTTGTAGAGTTTTTACTCATTCACCAAACATCAACTGTCTTGTCTGAACCCAGCATAAGATGTCTATCCTACATAGTTGAAGGGAAATGCAATTAAAGCAAAAATTTTTTAAAATAGAAATAATTACCCACTTAATTTATCAATCATTGCTTAATCTACCTCTGGTTTTCCCTGTAGACTCCAGCTGAATGATTTCTTCAGTTCAGCTAAATTTGTATACCTCTGTTAAAAGCCCCTCTGTGGATAAATGCACAATTCTGAATCTTCAGCATTTTCATCAGTTTTCTCTCTGTAGTCTTTCTTCTATAAAGCCTTTAATTCTCCCAACAAAAGTGCACAATTTTCAAAGGCTCTTGTTGAGGATCCTTTCCTAAGCACTCTGAAACCCAGCATGTAGAAGGTTGGAATGGAATTCTGATAGAGAATGAAGATGGCCCTTTAGGTGTGAAGGGGAGAGGTCAAAAGGACAGGCCACAAGGAAGTACTGTCTTCAAATGCTGCTCTTTTCTCTCAAAGTCCTGATAAAATGAATAAAGATATATGCACTCCCATGGGAAATCCACCTTACCTCAAAAACTCTGGGGTATATGTAGCTAGCAGGCAACAAATATTCATTGCTCCAGTTAACCACTTCCTACGTCTCTATTTCCACCTGAGGAAAGTAGGGAATATAGAACCCCAAACGTGGGCTATATTTCTTTCTTACAATCTCAAAGTCACCATTAGTCTCTTTATTATAAAATTCTCCTTAGATTCAGACATCAGTCATGTCAATCACATACCAACAAATAACCTTAACTTTTTATAGGACTGAATGTCTTACCCATTACAGAAACATCTTGAATCCACTGAAAAATCCTTGGTTGAATCTCTTAATCTTTCATTCTTTTGCAAATTTTTTTCGTCCAGAGATCCCTTTGGCCTTCATCTCTAACACAGACCTATCAGTGCCTTGGAAGGGTTTTCTGATGTGTGTAAAATACTCCCTGAGTTAATCCTATCACCCCAACAATTTTGTTTGCCTGCTTTCCTTGGGTTTGTCTATCTTCCCTGAGCAAAGACACAGATTCAAACCCCTATCTGAAACTTTTTCCTCATTCTCTTGGACCTTGGAACACCTCCAGCAGCTCTATCAATCAGCCAGTGGTGAGTCATTCTTCTGTCTCGCTTCGACTGAAACTTCAAATGGATAAAATAAAAATGTGTATCATTAGGCATCAGCAATCCCTTCTTATGTGTGTGTGTGTCTTTGGACAGGGAAAAGGCAGCCACCTGCACTGTCTGAGAATAACCCCCACCCCCATAAACCCCCTACAATTCCTATCAGATATCGGGAATTTCAATACATTGCTTAAGTTTACTTTTAAAAGTTTAAAATTGCAGTTCCCCGGCAATGTTTATGGTTTGGCCTCTTGAAAAGATATGCCCCTTTTCTAGTTATAAATTTAAGCTTGCATGACTTTTAAAACAGATTTATACTGAACATGAATACAGGTTTTGAAATAAATACAAACCTCAGGAAAGTGAGAGAAACTCAGAACCTATATTTATGAAACCTCAAAATTAATCTGCTGTGAGTGGTTAGGCAGAGTCTGAAAGTGCAAGGTAATCCATACCTGGGTGTCCTGGGTGTTATGGAATATTCAGCTTTGACTTTCTCTAGTTCTGTGAGGTCTCTGGCCACAAGAGACTGGCCTTGGAACTCTCAGTGTTCAAGGAAATTCCTTAATAGTATGGACACTCAAAATCCAATCAAATTTTCCTGTTAGATTCCTACAGCCAATTTCAGATAACTTACTATCATCCAATATACAAGAAGGTCAGTGGGATGGTCTCCATATCCAGCACCAGCTCTGAACTTGTTGGAAATTTGTTGCCATAATTGACAGATTTGACATCTGAGTTTCTATTTAGATAGAAACAACTTGTATGTCTACTTGGCATTTTTGCAGCATTTGGAATAAAGCCTCCCACACAGGATGTTTTGTTTTTTATTAATATTTCCCACCTTTATTTTAGATTCACAGGGTACATGTGCAGATTAGTTACATGGGTATATTGCTTGAGGCTGACGCTTATGGTATAACTGATCTTGTCACCCGGGTAGTGAGCATAGTATCCAATAGCGAGCTTTTCAACCCTTCCCCCTTCCCTCTCTCATTCTTTCTCAAGTCCCCTTAGTCTTTTGCCATGGGCTATTGACTTACTCTGTGGTTAGCAAAGTTATCAAGTCTGTGTAATACCATGGTGTGAACATGGCTGCATTTAGCTAGTTCAGGGAAAGTTGAGAGACAATTCCCACCTGGGAAGTGGAAACTGCTTCATAACCTTTGAAAGTCAGAAAAACTTTAATGGAATTTTCTGTGGAAGCTTACTTCAATTAGTGCCTAAGCATTTGACACAATGCATTCATCACTGCAGTTCGACAGGCTGCACATACTCCCTTAGGTCTTCCAGTTGTATGAATCTTATAATGCCTGTCACCTAATCTCAGGTGATCCTGAGGTAGCCTGCATTGAAGAGCTGTACCTAGAAGCAGTGATAGTGATTAAGAGAACTGATCAGACTTTCACTGAAGTTCACACTAGAGAATATGGAGAGCTTTAGTTGATAGTAGTGTGTGTCTAAGAGAAAAGCAGATTCTTTTCTCTTTTTGAGAAAATGGCTCAGAGACCATGGAGCCCATGAGACCAGGTTGAAGAGAGCAGCCAGTTTCCTCACCATCCCAATGCCTTCTCAATGTTCTCAAGGTCTTGTATTGTACAATTCTCTTTTTCTTACAGTAACCTAAACAAGCCTGTTTTCATTACAGCATAAACATAAAAAGATACTGATAGCATCGTTATGATAGTTGATGTTTAGTGAGAGCTTACTACATGCCAAGCAAAATCTAAGTTATTTCTTGATACTAACTTGTGGTTAACATCAACCATGTTACATAAGTACTTAAACATCAACTCTATTTACGGGTGAGGAAATTGAGGCACAGAGAAGTTAAGGGGCTTTTCACAGTTATCTAGCCAGTAAATGAAGGAGCTGGGATTAAAGCCCAGATGCTTATAAACTGGGATTGGAAGCCATAATTGCATGCGCAATCTGTACGCTGAACTGCTTCTGGCAATGTGATGACCAATTTTTTCATGGTAAAGACATGAACCAAATGAAGAGGAAAAAATAGAGGAAAACAGAGAGGGAGGAAGGAGGTCTAACTTGGGACTGAAAGGCTTCACAAATAAAGAATGCTTTTTAAGGCTAGGAGTAGATATAAGAAGTTATATACGAAGGACCAAGACCATTCAGGGTAACAATGCACAGAGACATAGAAGAAAGTTCTCTAGAAGACATATTCCAGGGACAGAAGCAGAAGCATCAAATTGGAGTGAAGCCTTTACTTAGGGTGAACCTTGCCTTGCCCATCAGGCTGAAGAATTGTTGCTTCATCTTTTCTCGTCCCCTCTACTCAACCACCATTCCCTAGAAATGTATACACCTGATTTCCCATGGGAGCTGCCCCACTGTGTTCACAGCTCACTGGTGATGAAAAAAATTACAAATAGCTACTAAAGTATAAGTCTAGGCCAGAAAGGTCCAACAGAGAATGGAGGGTAACTCATAACTCTCTGCTTCCACTTTAGCAAAAAACCTGGATTCTGTCTCCCATGTTATTGGCAAAGTGGTAGAGCTTAAATCTCTTTTCCAACTTCTGAATGTCCTGGGGCATAGATTCTTATTAACTTTTAATCTGGAACTGACAGCCAACAATCCTGGCTGCCATGTCATTGCTGGGTCTAGGACAAGTATAACCAACGTTGTAAGAGAATGGGATTGATCTGGTCCACTCACTGAACATGAGAGGGCAGAAAACAAACTGATGAAAACTAAATAAAGTGAAGTATTAATGTACTTGGTACAATTACTGGCACCTAGCAAGGGCTCAAAATTGGTAACCGCTATGATTAGCAATAGCAAGAGTAGCTCAATAACTTGGGGTGTTATGTTCTAAATGTTTGTGTTTCCCCAAAATTCATATGTTGGAATCCTATCCCTCCAAGTGATTTTGGAGGTGGAGACTCTGGGAAATGATTAGACCATGGAGGTGGAGCTTTATGAATGGGATTAGTGCCTTAAAAAAAAGGTACTAGAGTGCCCCCTCACTTGTGTGCCATGTGAGGATGCAGTGAGAAGTGGGCCACCTATGAACCAGAAAGTAGGCCCTCAGCAGACACTGAATTTGCTGGTGTCTTGATCTTAGACTTTCCAGCTTCCAGAATCTGAGAAATAAATTTTTCACAGTGCTTTGTTGCCTATAAGCCACTTATTTTATGGTATTTTTATAGCAGCCTAAATGGACTAAGACACTTGAGAAATTCAACTCATTAAATCAATATGACCATATTATCAGCATTTAGCATCTAGGCCTTAAAACACTCATGTTCTTAAAGGAAAATGACATTCAGACCACTCTTAGAAGGAGGCATAATTGCTCCTACATTGGACACTCAATTTCTTTTCTTCTAGATCCTTTTTATGTCTACATTTGAAATGGTACTCATGAGAGCAGCTTTCATGACCCTCTAAAGTTATGTCTTAGTACACTGGCTCAACATCTCAGGACTATCTAGAACAGACAAATGACTGCAAAAAGATCTATTTGATCCCCAGACTTGGGCAGTTCTCTCTTTCCTACCTGTTTCTTCTTTGACCATAGGATTCCTAACGTTTTTTAATAAGAGATAGTGGGGAAAAGCATGAGCTTTCAAGGAAGGCAGATGTAAATAAGGAAATTACACGGAGGAGCATCAATATGAGCATGGATAGGAGGGGCCAGTGTGCACCCAGCTGCTGCCATTGCTCACTTTATCTGCAATGTCATCACAAGAGGGATTACATGTTCCCATTTAAGATTCTAGAGCTTCAGGAAAAAAAAAATAGCAGTGCTTTTACTTCTGAAGCAATTAAGGGACTAAGGTGAGCTGACCTAAGAAATAGCTTGTGTTAGGCAAACTGGATATGCCAACAATACTCTGATAGAGTTCTTTTTGGAACCCCAAGCCTGCAAAGACTTCTCTCAGGTCTTGTGGAAGAGGGGACTCCAGAAGCCCTGAGCTGTGTTGTGCTGGCCTGGTTGGAGCCAAATTCCAGCTCCAACTTAGATTTTGGGCCCCAGGTTCTCTCCCTCTTCTTCAACCTCAAGTCCAGCTCTCATAGTGCATAATTTGAAAGTGGCCAGATACCTACAACTGTCACACATAAGACTGTGCTGACCACTACACACTCTATATTGGGGATTCCTGCCACGAGTCAGGAAATGAAAGGCAAATTATGTTGAAGAGACATGAAGAAGAAACCCATGATTTCCATAAGGACAATGCCAGCACTTAGGGGATCCTTTCATCAGGACTTTATAACAGTCATCAGCATGAAGCCAACAGACTTAGTGGGGTAGCAAGTTATCGTTCATGAAGTCTGTTAGATGTGCAGGCCTCCGACAGATTAGAGAAGACAAGGTGAGATGGTGGGAAGATCAAGGACTACAGGAGCAGGAAGGGATGATGTACAGAGGATGAGCAGCTGCATCCCACTTCGTCCGAGGACACCATCAGAAGGTTCAGGCTGAGTTTGCAACAAGAGTGCTCGGGTCAGTCCAGCTCAACAATCCTATGAGCCTGCAGCTCCCACGTGCCTTGCCATGTCCAGGACTTCATTGGCTGCCACGCTCAGTGTGTCTCCTCGCAGTTAATTGTGCTGGCAGGGGGATGAGAGGTATCCAATACTGAGCATATGTCAAGTAGAAAGCTGCAATTTTCACATAAAAGGTTTCTGGGGCTCTGGTGAAAGCATCCTCCAGATCCCATGAGTCCATCCCAGCATGAATGGTTCCTCTTTGGAGATGCCCAGCCCCTGGTGGGCAGGGTTCAATTGGAAGGTGCCCCAGCTCAACCCATTAGGATGATCAGTTCTCATCCATCTTCCACCACCAACCAGCTCTACTCTACCTGAGAACTGCATGCCCAGGCCATAATAACCAGCTGTCAGAATGGATTTTATACTGGTTATAAATTTATCTGTTTTAATTGGTTTTATTCCCAGTTGAATGTGGAGAACGCATGAGGCAGGGAAGGAATCCAGAAGGATTTCAGAAAAGCATTTTATTTCATTGTATCACAGCATCTACAAGAGTTACAGTAAAATAAAACCCAGATGCCCCCCTCTCCCTCAAACCCGCCTGTGTCTCAGAGTAATAAGCTTTCCATTTCAGTGGGGAATGAAGCTATTTGTCAGTTCCAATGTCAAGAATGAATGCAATTCGAATTCTCCAGCCATTTATTTCAACAATTCTCTATTCTTCAGCTGAAATAACTTAACATAAGAAATAGCTGTTCACTCATTGTAAAACTTGCAAACCTGGTTCCACAAGGCATATTTCTAAAAAAAATAATGAATCTGGAGGGGCTGTTGGATAAGAAGCTTCATCCATCTTGGTACAATGGTAATGCCCAAACCCACTGGAGCACTTTCCTCCCACAGCCTAGACTCAGGAGCAGCGTCCCCACAGGCTGATCTCCTCGCTTCACTCTTCATTACCATCATTATAATTGCTACCGTCTCCTCATAAACATTCACGATCCATCATCTTTCCTCTTTAAACCTGATGTTTTCATGACACCCAAATGGCCCTGAATGTGAAACTTGCAATGACTGAGACATCGAGAAAAATTAGAAATCATGATAAAATTTTTCATTTTACCCCTGACAAGTCCCTGTTACAGACAGCTGCAGAAGACAACCACAAGCTGCAGTTTGTAGCTGCAATTGGCTTTGCATAAATGCCGGAGGGGATGGAGACCCCTGGGAAACCTGTTGACATCAACCTGAGCCTACCATCTTCAATGTCTGTCCTCGGGCTGAACACCAAACCTCAAGGTTGAGAAGTATTTTGCCTTCTTCACCAAATGTTCCTTCCATCATTTCCTCTCCCATTTCCTCCCTAGCAACGGAGAATTTATACCTGTTACAAGTGCCAAGGACCTGAAAAATGTTGCCCAGTAAAAACTCAAATGCTGAGCTTCTCATTAAAAATAACAAACATGTATAGATTATATAGCACTTACTATGTATCAAACTCTATCATGCTTGTAAACATAAAATATTTTATGTCTATTAACTTGGCTTAGTCCTCATAACAATCCTAGGAAGTAAATGCTGTCAGTGTTCCCGTATGAGGAAACTGAGGCACAGAAAGGTTTGCTGGCCTGTCTGAAGGCACACAGTTTGCAAATCATGGCCCTGGAATTGAATCTTGAAAATCTGCTCCAGAGTTTGGGCTCTTAACCAGCCCACTAAATGTCCTCCCTCAAAACTATATATTACTGAAATTTCTAGAGAACATTTTCTGACAACTGGGTGTTTCTGGCACTGGTTCCAGTGAGTTTCTGCCTAAAGTTAGGAAACAATAAATTCACAAGAACTGTTCCAGCATTAGTATACCTAGAGATGTTTAAAGCTGATTTCCAAATACTACAAAGGAATAAAAGAATCATTTTTTTTCTGTATGCTTGTGTTCTTTAATTCCCTTTGAGTAAGATTAAGAAGGAACAAGCAGGACCAAGAGGGTAAAGACCGATGCAGAAGAAAGGCAGGAAGGGAAGGCATCGTGCATGTTAGGAAGACAGAATGGAAGTCTCTGCAGGACAGGATGCATGCAAGGAAATAGAAGGAGATGTGGCTAGGTGGAAAGATTACTGCGACAAGATAGAGTCTTAAACTTCAGAATAAAGAGTTTAAAAGCAAGGTTTATTTGCAGAACCAGTGGAGTGGGCAGGAAGAACAGATAGAAATCACACAAGAGCTATGTTCAGTCCTCCCTCCTGATGCTTTGAAACTGTCCTCCCAAGACCCTTTCACTTTGCTCTCAGTGGCCTTTTCATTTCTTCCGCTTCCCAAAGTAAACCAGAAGACATGCCCTAAGGCTCAGGGCTCCCCTCTTACAGGCTCAGGCAGCTCATTAAGGAAAATCCCACACAACTGTTTGCCTGGGCTCAGCCAGCATACAGACCCACACAGAGCCAAGGTCCACAGCCCCTTGCCTGCCTGCCATTTCAGGCTCCTGTGCCCCTGCAGGAAGAACTGACTTCAGTAGGTCTCCTCTCACCTTTGAGGCACTTTCACATGACTCACTGGCTCACAGGCTCTCTCAGTCTCTCTTTCTCTCTCTCTCTTTCTCTCTCTTCGCTCCACTCCAAAGAAGTATTGTTTCCACGGTTCTACCAAATAATTACTTAAGAGAGTGCCAAGGAGGAATATATGGTGCATCTTGTGCCTGGTGAGTCAAGCTCCATCTCTGTATAGTTTTACATGCAGAAATCCCTTTTCAGTGGTTATCAGCTGCCCTGACAGCCTGGGGATGTTGGGAGAGAGCAGAGGGCCTCGTTGTCACTCTTACTCATCCAAGTGTTTGGACATTGGTGGTTTGGCCAGGTCAGGAGAGACAGAGTGGGATCTGGCACAGAGATGAAGTGGGTGTGAGGGCATGACCATCTTTTTGTCTACCCGCACTTAAGGGATGGGGAAATAATGGGCATGTCGCCGCCTGCCAAAACCAGAGGTAAGAAAGCCTCGACCAATCAGAACAATAGTAACCTAAACCCTCAACTAACTAGGTTTTTACTTTTCTTCATTTTTGGCAAATAATCAGATTTCAGATTTATAGCCAAGACTTTTTAAAACTGTATCAACAAAATGACAAGGGAAGCCACAGACTGGGAAAAAATATGTGCAAAAGACACATTTAATAAAAGACTATTATTCAAAAATATACAAAAAATAACTTTTAAAAAGTCCATATTTAAGAAAAACTAACAACCCAGTTAAAAAAATGTAAACCTGAACGAATACCTTACCAAAGAAGATATGCAGATGGCCAGTAAGCATGTGGAAAGATGCTTCATATTATATGTCATGAGGGAAATGGAAATTAAAGCAACAGGGAGAGACCATGTACCTGTTAGAATAGCCAAAATCTAGAAAATACACCGCACCCTAGGCCCCACTTTTACTGAGAGGAGCTCATTAAGGGGTTACCTGGGCTCAGCCAGAGTACAAAAGCAAACCAGTGCCCATGTCCACTTAGGTGACTTCCTGTCATCTAAGGCTCCCATCCTCCCATATAAGAATTTACATCAGTGGGTCTCCTCTCACTCCCAGGGAGCCCCATGTACAAATGCAGGGCACTTTCACATAGCACACTTGCAACACTAAATGCAGGCAAGGATGTGCAGCAGCAGGAACTTTCATCCATTGCTGGTAAAAATGCAAAATGGTACAGCCACTTTGAAAGAGTTTGGCAGTTTCAAATCAAACTAAACATATTCTTACTACACAATTTAGCAATCATGTTCGTTTGTATTTACTCAAAGGGGCTGAAAGCATGTCCACAAAAAAACCCAGCACAAAAATGTTGATCTAAGCCTTATTCATAACTGTGAAAAGTTGAAGCAACCAAGTTGTCCCTCAGTAGGTGCATGGATAAATAAACTATAGTACATCTAGACAGCAGAATATTATTCAACATCGAGAAGAAATGAGCTATCAAGCCATGAAAAGACATGTAGAAACCTTAAATGCACATTACCAGGTGAAATAATTCAATCTGAAAAAGCTACATACTGTGTGATTCCAACTACAGTAAGTTCTCACTTAGCGTCATTGATAGGTTCTTGAAATTTGCAATTGTAAGCAAAATTCTGTGTAATAAAATCAATTTTACATTGGCTAATTGATATAAACAAAAGTTAAATTCCAATGTCAGATTTCTGGTTATAAAACTATCACCACACTTCTAAGTAAAGACCAAAACACTTCTAAAATTAAACATTGAAATAAATGTGAGCTATATACACATTTAAGAAAAATTAGTAAAAACAAGTAAGATCATTATTTATCCATTTATTTCAGTCAGGATTGTGGGTGGCTGGAGCCTATCCCAGAAGCTCAAAGCCTTAGCTGGGAGCCAGCCTTGCACAGGATGCCCTCCCATGCCAGGGTGACTTGCACGCATGCCCACACTCTCTCACACAGGGACCACATAGACACACCAATCCACCTCACATGCACAGCTTTGAGATGTGGAAGGAAATCAGAGGATCCAGAGAAAACCTACACAGACGTGGGGAAGAAGTGCAAACTCAACATGGTCAGTGGCCCCGCAAGGAAACATTTTTTTTCTTCTCCTCAGCACGATAGGGAAACAATGTTAAATAAAACAACATTATTAAAGGGCCTGCTGTATATGGCATTCTGCAAAAGACAAAACTATGGAAACAGTGGTTGCCAAGGTTGAGAGGATAGAGTCATGAACAGTTGGAGCACAGAGGATTTTTAGAGCCATGAAACTACTGTGTATGATGCTGTAATGGTGTACACATGGTATCATAGGTCTGTACAACACCAACAGTAAACCTAAACCAAAATGATGTACTTTGGGTCATAAGGATGTGTCCCCGTAGGTTCACTGACTATAATAAATGCATCACTCTGGTGGGAGGATGTCAATAGTGGGGGAAGCTGTGCATGTGGGGAGCAGAGCACATTGTGGAACTCTCTGTATTTTCTGCTTAATTTTGCTGTGAAACTAAAACTTCTCTAATAAACAAAGTCCATTTAAAGAGAAAAATTATACAATGTATATTGGGCTTACAATTAATTTAAGCCCATCTCTTCCCCTATGCATATCTGCAGAGCTTGAATGAGAGAATCTGTCTGCAGCCTGATGCTCTGGAAGTCCTGACCTCACAAGGATCAAATTATCACCAGGGCTGAAAGAGCAAATGGTCATACCACACGTCAAAAAAGTTTCTGAAAATCATTTTGCCTACTGCTTTGCTAAATAGTGATTGAGGCACTGGGCTGAGCCCTGGGAGTCTAGGAATAATACAACCTGACCCTGGCTTTGAGGAGCTCTCAGCATTGTAGGGGACAGACCTGTAAATAAATGATTGCAATGAGAAGTAATAGTGGCTTAATCAATGTAAGTTGCTATGGGAGCCCAGAGGAGAGAGGGAAATTGGCCTGGAGGAGAAATTTGGTTAATACTCAATGAGACAGTGCTCAGTCAACCATCATTCACACGTACATTAAGTGACAACCCTGATGTGCATTGCATAAGATACCATGAAAAAGCAAGCCATGTGACATAGCCTCTTTGTTATAAAGATTATTGTTTGAAAGCCCCTATCTTAATTACTAAGGAACACAATTTTAAGCTGAACCAGGAAACTGTTTTTAAGAAGTCCAGTTAATAAAAAAAAATGTGTACTCAATCACAGACTATTGGCATTAAGACGGATGCTGGAGGTGCTATGTCTTAGTGGTTCTCAAACCTCATTGCACATGACCACTGCATGGTGATTTTCTAGTGAGCACCAATATTCAGGTTTCCACACAGAGAAACTGAATCAGAAAATCCACAGATTAGAAGTAGGCACTGGTGTTTCTTGAAACTTCCTTAGGTGATTATGGTGCATTGAAAATGTCTACTAACCTAATTCTGTTTTGTTATAGATTATGAATCAGTGTTAAAGGATAAGGTAGAGAATTACAGAGTCGATTCAGTTAATAAAACAAAATTCATGATCCACCATATAATTTCAGAACTATAACACTAAATAATTTGCATAAATCTGATAGATTGCGCTCCCTCCTAGTCACAGTCCCCTGAATAGTAACTTGTATCCTGATTTTCTGATTGTCCTATTTGTTACTTTATACCATGTGTATATACTGTACACCTAATAGCACCCTCTGTGGAGTAAATTGTTTCTGTGGTTTATCAACACGGTATCTACCACCGCCATCTGTAACCTTAGGATTTGCTACTCAAATGTGATTCTTGACCCAGCAGCAGAGGGTCATATCGGGAGATCTCCTCCTCAGATCACCTGAAAACTTGTTAGGAATGCAGAATCCAAGTCATTAGTTCAGATCCACTAATTGAAAATCTTTATTTTAACAGGATGCCCATATATTAAAGTTTGAGAAGCACTGTTCTAAATGTTTGTTTCATCACAGATTTATCCAAGTTGTTACTTGTAGGTGTAGTTCTGTGAATGACTGCTTGATGTGTTTCCAGTTAGGAAAAATGCTGCTCTGAACAATCTTATATGTCCCCTAATGTACAGAGAAAGAGTTTTTGTAGGATATGTACCTAGGAGTGGGATTGGTGGGAAATCAGTTACATAAATGTTGAATTTTGCAATGCCAAATTATTTTCTGAAGTGTTTTAACATTCATATACACGCCTGCATGTGTGAGAGCTCCCATTCATTCATGTCTTCTCTACAAGACTTGTCAAACGTCTTGTCTATTTAATGGATGCATTTTTTATTCTTGATTTACTAATTATTTCGTTGATTTACTAATGAGTTTGGAAATAATTTTAAGTGCTTATTCAGTGTTCATATTTTTATTCTGTGGAATGCCAATTCATTTATTTCACCAGTTTTCCAATTGGGTTATTTGAGCTTTTTTCTCATTGGCTAATTGTTATGTTTATAGCTATAAATGTGTTTTTATTGGCTAATTTTTACATTATAGATATAAATGTTTCTTCAATTATATGTGTTGAAAACTTCTGCTAGTATGTGGCCTGTCTTTCTTTTTTCTTCATGGTGACTTAGGATGAATAGAAATTCTAAGTTCTATTGAGAAGAAATGGTTAATCCTTCTATCTTGGTTAGTGATTTTTGTCTTTTTTAAGATATATTTCTCTACCCTGAGGTTGGAAATATATTCTCTCACACTTCCTTCTAACAGTTTTAAAGTTTTCCTTTCACATTTAAGTTCTTAATCCATTTGGAATTGATTTTTTTGCTCTTTGTACAGTGGGGATATAATGTCATTTTTTTTAACGGAAAAATCAGTTGTCCCAGAACTATTATTGAATAGTCCCTCCTTTTCTCCAGTAGCCCTGAAAGCTTGTCAGGCTATATATATTCATCAGCCTGTTTTGGGCTCTCTGTCTTGTTTCATTGGATAATTTGTCTATCCCGCACCAATACCACATAGTTTTATTCATTACAACTTTATAGTAAAACTTGATGTCTAGTAGGGCAAGTCATTCTACCCTGTTCTTCTCCTTTAGTACTTTGGCTATTCTTGACCCTTTTAGTTTCCATATAAATTACAAAATCTCAATGGGTCATTTTCTACTCAAACGTTGTTGGAATTGTATTAGAATTGAATTATAAATCTATCCAAAGAGAATTGCTATCTTTACAGTATTGAGCATTTCTTTTCATGAACATTGAACATTAATATCTTTCAATCAAGTTCTCCACAAAGATCTTATATATGTTTGGTTAGATCTATACCTAAGTAAGTATTTTGCCATTTTGTTGATAATATATAGAAATACAAATGATTTCTATGCATTGTTCTGTAGCTAGTCATTTAGATAAATCCTATCATTATCTCTAATAATTTGTCAGTAAATTATAGACAAATAATTGTATCTGAAAGAGATAAGAGTTTTGTCTTTATTTCCAGTCTATATGTGTGGCAGAGACTGCTAACCATATGTAATACCTATTTTTTCCTTCTTTTGAGTAATAGAACGCTATCCGTTTCAGCTGGAGTCATTGCTAACTTTCAGCAAGGTGTGACCAAACGACTTAGTTGAGGACGTAGGCTGTGAGTAGATGTGATAGGTGAAACTTTCTCATGAGAACCTTAAAAATGGGGTGAACTATAATCTACTGAGACTCAGATTGGTGTCCGACAGTATTGGAAAAGCCAACCAATTCTATATCCCCAAACAACAGGCAATGAGACTGATACTCAGAGGCATTCTCAAGAATATCCCATCAACTGTTTTCACCAACCAGAATGGAAGATCATTTAATGGCAAACATCAGATTAAGAATGATGCCTTAGCACCCCACACTATTTTTGAAAATAGTCTCAATATAACTATCATTAACTGAGCGAGAGTTATAGCTGAGCACAAAAGGTGTTAACCAAAAGAGATCTGACAAATGTAAAAACCAAAATATGAATAAATAGTTAGATGTGTTTATCTTACATGGAACTAATTACAAACACAAAGATCAAACACTAGTTAGTTTGTGAAGCATGATATTAACACAAAAATCAAATTCCTGGCACTTAGAAGCATGGCATTATTCAATGCCTGAAGCCACATTTTGGCCTCCCATAACTGCAGTAGCAGAAATTAGACTGTGAAAAGCATGCAGTCTTGTAAAGTGTATTTTCCCATTGTTAAATAAACAGAGAATTGTGGAGAGAGGAAGAAAACTCAGATGACAGAAGTAAGTAACAATGGACAATGGATTTACTTTTAGAAAACAGGATTAAGGGTGACCAGGTATGCTAAGCAGGGAAACTGCTCTGCTGTCAGAGTAAGGAGTCTTTGTAATTCATGACCCCCAAGATTTGATGACTTTTCAAATTTAAATTCTCATTCTTTGCTTTCCAAGTGGTAGTTTTCTTTGCAATTATCTTTTTTCCTATTTGTATTAGTAAATACATAGGCTAAGCTGTTATAACAAAAATATCCCAAAATGGAAATTTGTATCGTTCTGAGCTAATTTTCCAAAGAAAGCGGATTCTAAGAGGCAACCCATGGTCTTATGGTGACAGGTCAGAGGTGTTATCCTTAACACATAACTGTTGCTTCTCTTTTTTATCTAAGGTGTTGTCAATTTCTTGCAAACTGGATTCCAGAGTGAGTATCCTGTCCCCGAGGCAGTAACACAGACTGTGCACACATTGCTTTTACATATGTCACATTGACCTAAATTTATCACATGTCCACATCTAGCTCCAGGAAAGTTTAGATAATGTGGTCTGTAGCTGAGTAGCCATGTGCCTGCCTAAAACTCTACTATTAAATGAAAGAGAGAATGAATTTCCAAAGACAGTAAGCAGTCACATTAATCCACTATTTCATGTTAAGTGTGAAGTACTGGGATGAATGCACTTTGCCATTTTTTATTAGTAAACTAATAAAAGAAGCTATAATAAGATATGATGGAAAGAAATAAGCATCACCCAAGTGACCTGTATCTTAAACCAGATGCACTAATTGAATGAGACTTTGAGTCATTAGAGAAGAGTTTTACTCTATGTGTGGGAAGAGGACACATGAATACTTAGATGCCGTAAGGGAGAAACTGGCAGTTTCTCACTCAGGTCTATAAGGGAAAGCGTACAAGGATACCAATCCCAACATTATTTGGTGACAGAATATTGAAGAAAAGCTGAGTGTTAACTTCTAGGAGAGTAATTGCTTAGATATAGTAGATGCATACAGTGATTTACTGCATCAGAGAGCAGTAAAAGACTAGATGTGTACATGATAATATGAATGAAATGTAAAGACAGTGCTAAGTAAGAAATCATTTTTAAAGAATGATTACATATTAATGGCATTTATATACATTTAAAATATATCTCAAAATCTGCAATACATATTTGTAAGACTCAATAAAAATATACATATAAACCCACTAAAATGATTGCCTATGGTAAAGGAAAGAAATGAGGGTAGGGGTCAAAAGTAAAAGTGGAAAATTAAAATGCAAAGATTTTTTTGCATATGCCAAAGTTGCCTGACATGAACTGCGAAGAATGATTTACTCAATCCTGTGAGGGCTGAAGTGCAAAAAGAGTGATTTATGCAAGAGTGGGAAAGAAACAGGAGCTCCATGACTAATAAAGGTGGAGCAAGATGATTCTATTCTGACTCCCATAACAACCAGAAAAAAAAACACAAAACAATGCTTTCTAAGACATTGAACATTAAACAACAAAACAAAATCATCCCTGTGGTATTAAAAAAAAAAAAAAAACCAAGGTGAATTCTAAAATTACCCTGCTAATGGCCCAAAGAGAGATTCCAGGTCATACTACAAACAGAAATAGGTAGTGTACCTGAGTGGAGAAGAGGGACTGAAGTCTGAAGGCCAAGATGACTGCAGTTCACAGAGTACTGGAGAAGAAAAAGGTTAACAGAGAGCACTCTGAATATTTACAAATCTTCAACGGAGTACCAATTGGTGAACCAAAGAAATTACCATGCCCAGAGAGAAAAACACAATTGAAAGGTTTATAGCTGTAGGAAAACAGATCATTGCATGGAAAGAGTCAAGCCATCTTGAAGTAAATTCACCTTGATGAGCAATGTTTGATTGCTGCATTCCAAGGACTTCCCCTAGGATAGATAATCCCTCATGAAGAAACACTCCCTGAAGCACAGGTAACCCTTCATAAAGATATTTATCTAACCTTTCCAGTGACCACAAGTTTTGCAAGAAAGTCTGAGGCATGATCAGCTGTAACATGTTTTACCCTAAAAGATTGCTATAAAAAAGATACTTTCTGCAGAGTTGAGTGTGGGGACTCACCAACTCTCAGCTACCTGATATGTGGCTTTTGTTTGTAAGTCCCTACTGAATGCTTCTTTCTGAGAAGCTGGATTTGTCAGCCTCTGCCTTTGACCTCTCAGCTCCCTCAGTTGTTGGGGATAGGTTTGCATCTACCTGCCCACCACAGAACAAAGAAAAAAGTGCTCAGCACTGACAGAAGGACAGGCAGAGATAGAGTATCAGTGAGCTGTGTGGCAATGTCAAGGGGCTCATATATGCGTCTTTTGGAGTTTCTGAAGGAGAGGATTTAGGGAACAGAAAATGAGTTAAATAATAATGGTCAAAAAATGCAAATTTGATGAAAACTCTAAAATCTCAGATTCAGGAAGTTTAATAAACCCTGAGCACAAGAAACATGAAGAAAACTACATAAAGCCAGATTATAATCAAATTACTTAAAACCAAATGTAAGAAAAAATCCTGAAGCGTATTTTATACAGAGTAATGAAGCTAAGGATGATGGCAGATTTCTAGTCAAAAACAATGAAAGCTAGAAGAAAGAGAAGCAATATTTTAAAGTACTAAGAGAAAAAAACTTTTGATCTAGAATTTTATAGCCAGAAAATATGTCTTTCACAGGCAAAGACATTTTCAGGCATAAAAAAGATAAAATTTTTGTTTCCAACAGAACTGTGGTATAAAAAACGTTCAGGAAGTCCTTCAGGCAGAAAGAAAATTATATCAGAAAGAAATGTAGATCCACATAAAGAAATTAAGAGCCTCTAGATATGGTAACCACACGGATAAATATAAAATCTATTTTTATTAATTGAATCTCTTCAAAGCAAAAAAATAAATAAATAAATATAAGGCTCAGAAGATATGCTGACATTAAATGTAGAACAACAATATTACAATAGCCAAAAACAGAGAAATCAATATATACTGTAATAATTCATTTAAAGTACATATAAGGTGGTATAACACTACATGATAGGAGATGTTATTAAGTTAAAGATGTATACCACAAATTCTAAAAATACACTAATAAATTATAGCAAATGAAGCAACAATTGAGACAATCTGGTATAATTGAAATTCTCACAATCCAAGAAAATTGAAACAGAAAATAAAGTATAGATGGAAAAAATGAAAAATAAATAGTAAGATGGCAGGTTTAAACTCATCATATATGATTATAATAAATGTTAGTGGTCTAAACATCCTAATTAAAAGGCAGAGGTTTACATATTAAATTTAAAAAGCAAGAACTAAATATAAAATACCTATAAAAACCTACTTTAGATACATTAACATAAATATGTTAAGAGTCAATACATGGAACACAGCATAACATTGTAATACTAATCAAGGAAAAAAACTAGAACACAATTTAAAAGGGATACTGTTACGCAATTTTGGAGAAGGGCACCAAAAAGAATAATGGCAGAAAATTGGAAATGAAGGACTTCTTCTCAACTCACTCTGTAAGGACAGCATTGCTCTGATTTCCAAAACAAAGACATTATAAGAAAAAAATACACACACACACACACATACACACATGCACACACACAATAGGTCTTCAACTTATGATGATTTGGCTTACCATTTTCTGACTTTACAGTGGTACCAACTTATGATAGAGTTATATCCAGATAACTCCATCATAAGTTGTAAATGTCACATTGAAAATACACTTTTGACTTAACAATATTTTCAATTTATGATGGGTTTGTTGGAATATAACCCCATATTGTAAGTCAAGGAACATTTGTGTGCATGTGTGTGTGTGTGTGTGTGTACATGTGTGTATGTACAAGATGAGGTATATATACATACACACACACACATACACACACACATAATGAGGATATAGCTATCTCTCATGAACACAAATGCAAGAAAATAATTCAAATTTTGGGCAATTAAATCTAGTAATTTTTTTTTAAAGGACAATACATTATGACTGAAGGAGCCTTATCCCAAGAATCCAAGGTGGGGTTTGCATTACAACATTAATCAATGTAATTCACTGTATTAACAGACCATATGATTGTCTCAATAGATGTAGAAAAATTATTTAATAATGCTATGGTTATTTTTATGCATCAATTTGGCTAGGTTATAGCACTCAATTATTTAATCAAACACTAATCTACATGTCACTGTGAAGGTATTTTGTAGATGCAGTTAGCATCTCTGATCAATTAACTTTAAATAAAGGAGACTACCCTTGAAAATGTGGTTGCATTTCAACCATACTCTTGAAAGACCTTAAGAACTTTGAAAGGTTTTCTGGAGAAGAAGAAATCCTGCTTCAAGGTTACAGCATTAATTCCTGCCTAAGGCCTGCAGAGATTTCACACTTGCCAGCCCCACAACTCTGGGACATATTTTCTTAAATAAATCTCTAGACAGACAGGCAGAGAGTTTATATGTAAAAATATTTATCAACTTCTGTAGTCTCAGCTACTCAAGAGGCTGAGATAGGAGGATCACTTGAGGCCAGGAGGTGGAGGTTGCAGTGAGTTGTGATACGACCACTGCACTCCAACCCAGGCAACAGAGTGAAACACTATCTCGAACATATACATATATATGTGTGTGTATATATATGTATACACACACATAATATACACACACATATATATATCTCAATTTTGTATATTTAAAGGTATTATACATTTGTTATTATAAAAGTAATATTTTATATATAATATTACTGTCCTGTTTCATATATATAATAATACATTTATACATGTTTATATATGTTATATATATATATATAAACAGGACAGTAATATTACATATACATGTATAAAACAGGACAGTAATATTATATATATAATATTATGTATGTACATACATACATCCTCCATCTCCTGGAGGCCTTTGACCTACCCAGTTCTCTTCCCCTTTTTTGCTTGTAGTTTTCAAGAATGACTTTCAAGGGTGTTGAGAATGCAACAACCTGAGCAAAAAACAACCTTGCCAGAACAGCCTGGGCTGTTCCTTTCCCTCCTGGAACAGGACGCCGTATAGTGATTTAGCTCAGCATCTAATCTTGCCTCCAAGGTATGAAACCCATGTGGGCCCCAGGGTATAAAACCCAGAGTAGACTGCTTTCCAGGGACCCTCAGCCGTGGTTCAAAGCTAAGCACACACAGAAAAGGTTCCATCTTCTGGGCAGCCTTCCTGAGGCCTGGGAGAGCAGCATGCCATAAATCCTAAGCTTCCGTGGCCTCATGCTGCCTACCTATGAATGATAAAGCTACTTGTACTAGGCTTGTTTTGTGAATGTTTTATCTCACCAGATTCGTGCAAGCAGTAGAAACTGCAGGCCAGGAGGCAGTGAGGGGCTGAAGTCATAACCAGTGCACAGTGTCTCTGCTTTAACATAGATAACTTTTGGTTCTATTTCTCTGGAGAACCCTGACTGATATATATCTTACTGCCAGCAATGAGCAGCTCTATAGGAATGAAATCTTAATGGTGAGTTGTCTAAATTGTTTCTAGGGTTTCTGGAGTTGGTTGTGTTATCTAATACTATCGAAAGGCACTAGTAACTCTCCCATGGAAGGAAGACACAGATAGTCCATAGCATGATGTGGCCACAGACAGATGCAAAATGCAAATTATCACCATTGGACACCTTGAATCACACACCTATAATAAAAGGCAAGAGTCTGGGTGACCATGTATTAAAATCGTGATTACTTTTGCACCAACCTAATATTTGGTCCTTAGAACATTTTAGCTAAACTAACTAGTATAATGAAGCTAGATGTTTGCTCCTAACTGTAAGGAAAATGATGAGCTTAATCTCAGGGCTTCAAATTCCCAGCTCAAGCTCAGCATAAATGAACTTGAAGTGTCAATGTCAGGTGTCCCCAACCTTTTTGGCACCAGAAACCGGTTTTGTAGAAGACAATCATTTCATGGACCTTTAGGGTGGGATGGTTTGGGGATGGTTCAAGCACATTACATTAATTAGTCACTTCATTTCTACTATTATTCCGTTGTAATATATAATGAAGTAATTATACAACTTACCATAATGTAGAATCAGTGGGAGCCCTGAGCTTGTTTTCCTGAAACCATAGAGTCCTATCTGGGGATGATTGGAGACAGTAACAGATCATCAGGCATTAGTTAGATTCTTCTAAGAAGTGCTCAACCTGGATTCCTTGCATGCGCCATTCACAATAGGGTTCACAGTCCTATGAGAATCTCACCGCTGTTCTGACAGGAGGTGTAGCTCAAGCAGTAATGCAAGCGATGAGGAGTGAGGAATGGCTATAAATACAGAAAAAGCTTTGCTAGTTTGCCTACCACTCACCTTCTTCTGTACAGCCTGGGAGTTCCTAACAGGCCCAGGAAGCTGGGGTATCTGACCCTTAAATTCTGCTGAGTCTTCTTTGCCAATAGAAGCAGCAACCCTCCCACCTTTGTGTGAGGAGGTCAGCCCTGCTTTTCCTGAGGAAGCTTAATGTCCTCCCCAGGTAGTTGCCTTGTAAGACACTGCTGACTCTCCTCAGAACCATCCAACCACCCTTCTTTGCCTCTAGGCCTTTAGCTAGATTCAAGTCCCAGCAGGCATCAAAGGGTGTGGTGCAAGGTATGACCCATGAGGTTGTATGCTACACTACAAATGAAGTGGCTGTATTTTAAATTAATACAGACAGAAATCTGTGGAATATGTGTATGAATGAACACTAAGCATGTGGGAAATGGTGAAGGGAACATAAAGTTGTATCAGGCCAAATTTATTTATATGGGCCCTCCGAGCAGAATCCAGATTCAAAGCTATAGCTCGAGGGGTTAGAAAAGAATCTAAATGTTTGTTTGATTGGTTGGCTGAAGCATAGACCAAAAGTAGGCTAACACTAAGTGAAGAACTTCTTCCTTGCTGTACGGTACAGGAAGATATCCAAAGGCTTGGGGAGATTAGAATGTCACAGTGCATTTATCAAATAAGACCTGCTTACCCACCCTGGGAAGGTCCAGGGAACATTTGTTTCACCACAACTATGAGAAATAAATTGTGAAGGTAGCCCTAGCATCCTTCAAGAGGTCTGTAGTCACTCTTCTCTGGAGGCCACACATAACAGTGGGAACTGCTACCTTGGAGGCAGGATACTTAAATGCAATGGAGAGAACTGGATCACAAGGTGAAGGAGCCAAGTGGTGGCACTTGATCACCAAAAATTAGGTCAGTGTGGCTACCATAATGGGTAGCAGAGTAAAAGCAGCAATCAGAATAGTCTAACACACAGAGACCTATGGTATCACTAGGTGATTGTTGTCCTTAAAAATAAATAAAATAGATGAGCAGTCTACTAAATTAAGTGGAAGAATTCTACATCAAGTGAAGAGAAGGCTAAATTGAATCACCAAACAGAGTCTGGGCCCCTCAATCAATTCCCAAACATGACCCAGTTTTACCAGGGTAACTATGCATTGAAGAAAAGGAAATGATCAGACTTTTGGAGGATTACTAAACACTGGCTCTAAACGGTCACCAATTCTAGGAGACCCAAAATGCCACTGCGGCCCATCAGTCAGAGTAGAGGCTTATGGAGATCAGGTGATCTGTGAAGTTTTAACTAAGGTATATCTCACCATAGGTCCATGCTGTAGTTATTTCTGCAGTTTGGGAATGCATACTTGGAATGGACATACTCAGCCACTGGCAGGATCCCTGAGAAAACAGTAAAAACAAAAGCAACGCCACATTCTTAGAATGATTTCAAAGATTGATGCCACTTCAAGGACTTGAGTTTGGGGGCTGGAAGGTGATGTTCACCACATTTCCATTCAATGCTTCTATTTGGAAAGTTGAAACAGACAGATCTTGGAGAATGCAGTGGGTTATTATAAACTCAGTCAGGTGGTGATTCCAATTGCATCTGCTATCCCAGATGTTATTTCATTGCTTGAACAAATTGACATAAACCCTGACACCTGGTATACAGTTATTAAGCTGGAAAATGTTTCTTTCTCCATATCTGTTGCTAAAGAACACTAGAAGTCATTTACTTTCAACTGGCAATACACCTTCACCATCTTATTTCAGTAGTATATCAACTCTTCAGCCCTAAGTCTTAATTTAGTCCACAGAGATCTTGATCACTTTTCCTTCCACTGAGACATTACACAGGTCCGTTACATTGATGGTGTGATGAGATTATGTTGATTGGATCTCTCAAGTTAGAAGTGGCAGCTACTGTAGATTAATTGCTAAGACACATTTGTATGTCAGAGGATGAGAAATAAATCTGACAAAAATTCAGATGCCTTCCCTATCTTGAAATTTCTAGGAATCTAGTTGTGTAACGCATGTCAAGATATTCCTAAATATCCTATGTGCAATGCCTAGTGACCCTCTAGATTTGGGGGGAAAAAAATGTTTCTCATATGGTTGTGTTACTCCAATCCATTTTTTGAATCACCCAAACAGCTACTATTTCTTAGTGGCACCTAGAACAAGAAAAGGCTCTTCAACAGGTCCAGGCTGACAGAAACCTGTCATGCAAGTTAGGCCCAGTGATCCATCAGATCCAATGCTGGTTGAGGAGTCTGTATCAGATAAAGATGTTACTTGGAGTCTTTGTCTGACATATCACAGTGTTGACTCAGGATTTTAGAACAAAGGTGTATCCCGGTGTAGACTCAAGATTTTAGAGCAAAGCCCTGTCATCATATGCACACAACTTGTCTCCTTTTGAGAAAGAGTTTTTGGCTTGAAACGGGTTCTTAGTAGAGACTGAATGCTTAGCCACGTTTACCTGCAATCTGAGCTTCCCATCATGAACTATTATCCAGATGAGCAACTCATCTGGATAATAAAGCTGGGTGTACACAGTGTTACTCCATTACCAAATGGAAGTGGTATAAAAATAATCGGGCCTAAGTAGACCCTGAAATTGAAGGTAAAGTAAGTTACATGAAGAAGTGGCCCGAATGCCTTTAGTTCCTCTCCAGACACACTGCCTTCTCTCTCCCAGCCTGTACTTATGGCCTCGTGGTGAGTACCCATAACCAGTTGATGGAGGAAGAGAAAACTCAGGCTTGGTTTACAGATGACTCTGCCTGATATATAAGCATCATGCAGAATGGACAACTGCAGTACTGGAGCCTCTTTCTGAGACACCAGTGAGGAGAAATCTTTCCATGGAACAGAACTCAAGTAGTGCACCTAATTGTTCATTTTACTTGGAAGGTATATTAGTCAGAGTTTTCCAGAGAGACAGAAGCAATAGGATGGATGGATAGATAGAGTTGACACCCAAAATTAACCATCACAGAAGGAAAGTGGCCAGACATGTGATTACATATGAATAGGATCTAATCCATATGTATACACACATATATATGTACATATTATATGTATACATATATATGTGAGGGGTTTTATTTGGGGAACTAGCTCATGTGATTATGGAAACTGAGAATTTCATGACAATTGATCTGCAAGCTGGAGACCATGGGACTTGGAAAGCGTGCCTCAATCCAAGTTCCAGAACCTCAGAACACAGGAAAGCCCATTGTGTAACTCTCAGTCCCAGGAGGATGAAAGTCTGAGAACCTGGGAGGTGAGGGGTGCTGGTGTAAGTCCTTGAGTTCAAAATCCAGAGGGCCTGGAGTTCTGATGTCTGAGGATAAGAGAAGAAAAGTGCACTCCAGCTCTAGGAGAAAGAATAAACCACTGATTTGTTCTATTGGAGCCCCCCAGCTGATTGGATAGTGCTGGCCCCATTGAAAGAGGATCTTCCCCCACTCAGCTCACTGACTCACGTGCCAGTCTTGTCTGAGAACACCACCACTGACACACCCATAAATCATGCATTACCAGTTCTCTACATAGTCCTTCATCCAGTCAAGTTGATAACCAAAATTAATCATCACAGAAGGAAAGTGGCCAGTCATGCGATTATATACCAAATGATGGGCTGTGTGGCCGATGATTGGGCTAGAGGGGCAGGGACTTGGGTGGACCATGATTGGAAAGTGGTGACAAATAGGTGTGGGAAGAGATATGACAAATTGGGCTTCTTCAAAAGTAAGAACTTTTGTTCTTCAAAAGATAATGTAAAGCAAGTCACAGGCTGGGAGAAGGTACTGGTAAAGCACTTGCATCTATAATATAAAAAGAACTTCTAGTAATTTAAAAAAGTCAATAAAAATAGGCAAGAGATTGTAACAAGCATTTCATCAAAAAATATATATACAGGTATCAATAAGCACATTGTAAGACGTTCAGCATTGTTATTCATTAGAATAATTTAAATAAAAACACAATTGCATATTAGAATGTTTGAAATAAAAAAGAACATATAAAAAAATGCCTCATATCAAGTGTGTGAAAGACTGTGGAGTAACTGGAACCCTCATATACTCCTGGAGGGAATATAAAATGATATAATTACTTTAGGAAACAAGTTATCAGCCTCTTAAAAAGCTCAACACATGCCTATCACACCACCCTATCACATCACTGATAGGTACATGTTAAGTATCCCTTATTCAAAATGCTTGAGACCAGAAGTGTTTCAGATTTTGAATTTTTTTTGGATTCTGTAATAATATTTGCATATACATAATGATCTATCTTTGGAATAGAACCCACATCTAAACAAAATTCATTTATGTTTCATATACACCTTATACACATAGCCTAAAATAATTTTATACAATATTTTCAGTAATTATAAACACGAAATAAAATTTTGACTGTGTTCTGACTAAGACCTGTCACGTGAGATCACATGTGGAACTTTCCACTTGTGGCATCATGTCAGTGCTTTAAAAGTTTTGAATTTTGGAGTATTTCAGATTTTGAATTTTTGAGTTAAGAATGCTTAATCTGTACTTTCCCAGCAGTAATGAAAGGACATCTCCAAAGCCTTGCACAGAAATGCTCACACCAACTTTATTTGTAATAAACAAGAGCACAAAAGCAAGCCAATATTTATCAACAGTTAAAGAATAAACTCATTATCCTACACCCATACAATAGAATACTACTCAGCTATAAAAAAATAAACTATTGATTCATACAACAGCGTGGATGCACCTCAAAATAATTATGTATGCTGAGTGAGAGAAGTCAGCATTATATGTGATTTCATTTATGTAAAAATCTGGAAAAGAGAAACTAGTCTAAAGTGACAGGAAGAAAATCAGTGGTTGCCTGGGAAAGGGGGCAGGGTGATTCTGGGAGAACAGGAGGAAACTTGAAGTTGATGGATGCATTAGTTATCTTTATTGTGGTGATGGCTTCATTGGCATATATTTATGCCAAAACTTACCAAAGTGTGCACTTTAAGTATTTGCAATTTATCTTATGTCAATTATGCCTCGATAGGCCTGTTAAAATATTTAAATATAAGAAAATAACTGAACAGGGGAAATGCTTCTAATGTTTCCCATTCAGAATAATATTTTGAGGTAAGAAAATGCCTCTCTATAATTGTTTGTTACTTGAAATCATGAACAAATATTGAATATCGTTAAATGTTTCTGCTACATCTAATGAGACAATGTATGGATTTTCTCTTTTAATTGTAGGGGCTGATAATTACAGAGTTTTGTTTTGTTTTGTTGTTTTTGAGACAGAGTCTCACTTTGTTACCCAGGCTGGAGCACAAGGGTGTGATCTCGGCTTACTGCAGCCTCTGCTCCTGGGTTCAAGCCATTCTCCCACCTCAGCCTCCCAAGTAGTTGGGATTATAGTCATGCGTCACTGCATCTGGCTAATTTTTATATTTTTGGTTGAGACAGGATTTCACCATGTTGTCTGGCCTGGTCTCAAACTGCTGAGCTAAAGTGATCTGACTGCCTCAGCCTCCCAAAGTGCTGGGATTACAGGTGTGAGACACCGTGCCTGGCTGATTACAGAGTTTTTAGTATTAAACCACCCTTGTATTCTCTTTCTGTTCTTAAGTACTCTGCTGGATTTAGTTGGCTAATACTTTGTTTAAGAAATGTTTACATCTAGCTAGATGTGGTGGCTCACACATGTAATTCCAGCACTTTGGGAGGCTGAGGCAGGAGAATTGCTTGAGCCCAGGAGTTTGAGGCCAGCCTGGGCAACATGGCGAGACCCCCCGCTCTCCTCACCACCATCTCTACAGAAAATGTCAAAATTAGCCACCGGGCATGGTGGTGTGTGCCTGTAGTCCCAGCTACTAGGGAGGTTAGGGTGGGACGATCACTTGAGCCTAGGAGGTCAAGGAGGCAGCAGTGAGCTGAGATCACCCCACTGCAATCCAGCCTGGGGGACAGAGCAAGAGTCTGTCTAAAAAGAAAGAAAGAAATGTTTGCATCTAAAAGTTGATGAGAGAGGTCAACCTATACATTTTCTTTTCTTTTTTTTTCTGTCTTATCTAGTCTTAATTTCAAGGTTATGTTTGTTAGTTACAAAGTATGCACTTTTTAAAATATCTGTATTTTCTTTGAGAGAAAACTTAAAATGTTACTTAATTTCTCAATTAGTGTAGATTTATTCAAACATCCTATTTCTTCTTAGATTATTTTGTAATTTATATTTTTGTAAAATTTTTTCCATTTTGTTTTAGAGTTTAAATTTGCTGTCATTAACCTATGTCTTTAACTCTCCTACATACGTAATTATGCCTCCTTTTTCAGGCTCCGCTTTACTATTTATCTCTTTGTCATTCTCCATCAGTTTTACTTAATTTTTTTCTTTTTTACCAGTCTTTAAAACAATCAACTTTTGGGCTTTTGATCTACTTTATATTACTGATTCTTCCTGAATCTATGTTTTCATCTAATTTCGGAAAATTACCTGCCAAAAATCTCTTTAAATTTTTATTCTTTTACATTCTCTTTATTATCTTCCTGGAACTCTTGATTATATAAATTTTAGAATTTTTATTCTAGCATCCATTCCTCTTCATTTTTCTTTTACATATTCAATTCCCTGGTTCTTTATGCTATAGTTTAATTTCTTTCAATAAATACTGCAGGCCATTAATTTTTTTCTTTGGCTATATTTAATCAACTATTTAACACATACGTTAAGTATTTTATTTCAGTAGTCCTATTTTTTGTTTATAGAAGTTTCATTTGGCTATGTTTTGAATCTGTGTGGGCAACTTTGACAATCTGTTATTGCTAGGACATACTTGTGTTTCATTCCTTTTAAGTTCATACATGAATCTTCTATCTTAAGCAGAAGACAATATTCATATCCACCGTCCTTGTGTTCGCAATCTGCTGTTTATTTCCTCTGATTCTCACTCATGTTAGCCTTCCTTCTCATAATTGATAATCTTGGATTTAGAGTTCACATTACTCCATATTAAATTTGTGCTTATTTCATGGTCTTACCATGAGAATATTATCTTCCAGAATGGATTTGCTTCTGTGTCTTCCAGAAGCTTGGAAATGCCACTGACCTGGAACTTCTTCTTCCCCTTCAAGGATTGTGGTTCAAAGTGGAGTCACGGCCTGAGTTTCATCTCCTCCTGCTGGAACAAGGATCAGAACCTGAATTACAGATCTGCTAAGGATGTCTGTCCCTGGGGCCACCCTGCTCCTTTCATCTGCTCACTACTGACAGTTCCACCTTCATCTCAGAGTTGTTTTCTGTTTTGTTTTGCTCTATTTAATAATTTAATAGTTTTGCTTTTAGAGTGGAATGGGATAGTGTACCTTGGACTTCTCACCTATCTTGTGTCCTCATCTGAGCCCATTAACTCATCAAAAACTGTTTCCTATTCAGTGTCTGGCTGTTCTGCAGAGGGAGGGGCTATTCAAGCATTTAGTATTGTATACAGCCAGATGAGGAAGTTAAGCCTGGATCTCCTTAACTTGTAGTTCAGTGCTGTTTCCACTTTTGAATTAAATGAAAAAAATTGTATTTAGGAACTATAGAAATTATTATCTTCCTTTTTAGAATTCTCATAATCAAAATATAACCATTCATATAACCCACAGATAGAAAAGAGGTCATATGGACTGAACCCTGTCCCTTCAAAGCCCATATGTTGAAGCCATAACCCCCATTATACCTCAGAATGTGGCTCTATTTGGAAATAGGCATGTCAAATGGTAATTAGGATAAAATAAGGTCATGTGGGTGGGCCCTAATTGAATCTGACTGTGTCCCTATAAGAAGAGGGAGAGTCACCAGGGATGCATATGCACAGAGGGAAGACAGTGAAAAGGTGGCCTCCTGCTAGGCAAGGAGGGAGGCCTCAGGAGAAACCAAATCTGCCGACACCTTGAACCTAGACTTTCAGCCTCCAGGACTGTGACAAATAAAGGTCTGTTGTTTAAGTCACCCAGTCTGTAGTAGTTTGTTCTGAGCCCAGCAAACTAGTATGGGAGCTTACTCAGTATTTCTTGTTTCCTTTATTCCTAGTATAACCTGTTACTCTTGTCCTCGTGGGAAGTCCAACCTATCCCTTAAGGCCAGCTGAAACGTCATCTCTTCTGTGCAAATTTTCCTAATTTTCTGCCTTCCCATATTTTGACAGTATATTGATTATAGCACTTTTTACATCGTGTCAATATCTGTCTCTTGCACTAGATTGTGAATTCTTCAAGAAGAGAAACTATGGAAAGTCCATTTTTAAATTCCCAATATCTGGCTTAATCTTTGTGGGTTGAATGGATAGACATGAGAATGACGGGTGAATGAAAGATACAATTTCTCCTTAAGATGCCATACTTTCTGCTGCCCTCTGGTGGCGATTTTTCTCCATCACTGCACCTCAGGCAGGATGTGGAGATGCTCCTGGCAATATCCTAATTCTTCATGGATGATTTCAGATGATTCTTTATTTTATTTTGGTATCACCATACTTTCTTTCCTCCTTGTATTAGTCTCTTCTCACGTTGCTATAAAGAATTACCTGAGACTGGGTAATTTATGAAGAAAAAAGGTTTCATTGACTCACAGTTCAGCATGGCTGGGGACGTCTCAGGGAACTTACAATCATGGCAGAATGCAAAGGGGAAGCAAGCATGTCTTCACAAGGCAGCAGGAGAGAGAGAGTGAAGGGGGAGGTGCTACACACTTTTGAACAACCAGATCTCCTGAGAACTTTATCACAAGACAGCACTAGGTGAATGGTGCTAAACCATAAGAAACCGCCCCCATAATCCAATCACCTCCCACCAGACCCCACCTCCATCACTCAGGATCACAGCACAACATGAGATTTGAGTGAGGACACAGAGCCAAACCATATCACTCCTTGTATTACATCACCGTCCACTTCTTAATCATTCTTCTCATTTATCGAGAACTTTCGTACCAAGATCCTGGTCCTCTCTACCCTAACATTAGTGACTTCCTTGCCCATGTGAACCATCCTTCTCCAAAACATAGATTCAAAATGTCTCCTTCAACCCTAGCCCTAGATTATCCATATCCTACTTCAGGAACTCATCTGGCTACACCCAGCCTTTATCATCACAAAGTATTTTCATCTTTAGGTACATAGGTGCTGTAGTTGGTCACATAATTCCCCCTTCCACCAAGTATGTTCACATCGAGACCCCCAGAACCTGTGGCTATGTTGTTTTACTTGGCAAACAAGACAAAGGATATGACTAAGTTAAGGATCTTGAAAAAGGAAGATTCTCCTAGATACTTGGGGAGGGCTCAAGGTAATCACAGGGCCCTTTTTTGTTGTTGTTTGTTTGTTTGTTTTTCTATCTTACTCTGTCACCAGGCTGAATTTCAGTGGTGCAGTCTTGGTTCACTGCAACCTTCTCCTCATGGGTTCAAGCTATTCTCTTGCCTCAGTCTCCTGAGTAGCTGGGACTACAGGTGCCTACCAACATGCCCAGCTAATTTTTGTATTTTTAGTAGCGACAGGGTTTCACCATGTTTACTGGGATGATCTTGTGATCCTCCTTCTCAGCCTCCCAAAGTGCCAGGATTACAGACATAAGCCATTGAGCCTGGCCAGTCACAGGGCCTTTCTAAGAAGAAGGCTGGAGGGTCAAGGTGAGAGAAAGAGATGTAACCATAGAAGTAGAGGTTGGAGCATGTGGGGCCATGAGCTGAAGAACACAGGCAGCCTGTAGAAGCTTGAAAGGACAAAAAAAAAGAGATTCTACATTAGAGCCTCCAACAGGAACAAGCCCTCTCATCCATTTTAGACTCCTGACTTTCAGAACTGTAAGAGAATGTGTGCTGCAGGCTGCTAAGTTGATGGTAATTTGGAAGAGCAGCTGTAAGAACAAATACAGGCTCTGATGGACCGATCTTGAACCACAGGCCTTTTTCTTCTGGCTTGCTCACTTGCTCCCAGTATAGCTCATCATCTCCTAACTGTTGTTTCTCTCTCTCCTGGCTTCATTTCCCCTCCCAGATTCCCAGACACCATGATTTTCCACTGTAACCACTCTCTTCCCAGGATGTCAAGGTCCTAACCCTTTCTCCTTGCACTTCTTCTACCCCAATACCTCCTGCTTGCTTCTCTCTTATACTGAGGATACTGATATGGTTTGGCTGTGTCCCCACCCACACCTCATCTTGAATTCTCACATGTTGTGGGAGTGACCCAGTGGGAGGTAATTGAATCATAGGGGCAAGTCTTTCCCATGCTGTTCTCATGACAGTGAATAACTCTCACAAGACCTGATGGTCTTATAAAGAAGAGTTTCCCTATACATGTTCACTTCTCTTTTTGCCTGCTGCTAGCCATGTAAGATGTGACTTGCCCTTCCTTGCCTTCTGCCATGATTGTGAGGCTTCCCCAGCCACATGGAACTGTAAATCTAATTAAACCTCTTTCTTTTGTGAATTGCCTAGTCGCAGGTATATCTTTATTAGCAGCATGAAAATGGACTAATACAGCAAATTGGTGCCAGTACAGTGGGGCAGTGCTGAAAAGATACCCAAAAATATGGAAGTGACTTTGGAATTGGTTAACAGGCAGAGGATGGAACAGTTTGGAAGGCTCAGAAGAAGACAAGAAAATGTGAGAAAGTTTGGAACTCCCTAGAGACTTGTCAAAAGGCTTTAACCAAAATGCTCTCAATGACATGGACGATGAAATCCAGACTGAGGTGGTCTCAGATGGAGATGAGGAAATTATGGAGAACTGGAGCAAAGGCAACTCTTGTTACATTTTAGCAAAGAGACTGGCAGTATTTTGCCCCTGTTCTAGAGATTTGTGGAACTTTGAACTTGAAAGACTTGATTTAGAAAGAAAAGTAGAGAAAATTTCTAAGTAGCAAAGCATTCAAGAGTTGACTTGGGTGCTATTAAAAGCATTCAGTTTTATAAGGAAAGCAAAGCATAAAAGTTTGGAAAATTCACAGGCTGACAATGTGATAGAAAAGAAAATCCCATTTTCTGAGGAGAAATTCAAACCAGCTGCAGAAATTTGCATAAGTATCAAGGAGCCGGATGTTAATCCCCAAGACAATGGGGAAAGCATCTCCAGGGCATGTCAGAGACCTTTGTGGTAGCCTCTCCCATCACAGGCCTACAGGCCTAGAGGCCTAGGAGGAAAATATGATTTCATGGACTGGGCCTAGGGGCCTTGTGCTGTGTGTAGTCTAGGGACTTGGTGTCCTGCATCCCAGCTGCTCTAGCCATGCCTAAAAGAGGCCAACATAGAGCTTGGGCTGTGGCTTCAGAGGGTGCAAGCCTCAAGCCTTGGCAGCTTCCACATGGTGTTGAGGCTGCAAGTTGCCCAAAAGTCAAGAACTGTGGTTTGGGAAACTCCACCTAGATTTCAGAGGATGTACGAAAACACCTAGTTGCGGTGGCAGAAGTTTGCTTCAGGGGCATGGCCCTCATGCAGAACCTCTCCTAAGGGCAGTGGAAGGGAAATGTGGGGTGAAAGCCCCCACACAGAGTCTGTACTGGGGCACCCCCTAGTGGATCTGTGAGAAGAGGGCCACTGTCCTTTAGACCCCAGAATGGTAGATTGACCAACAACTTGCACCATTCACCTTGAAAACCCATGAAAGCAGCTGGAAGAGAGGCTCTACCCTGCAAAGTCACAGGGTGGAGCTGCCCAAGACCATGAGCACCCACTTCTTAAATCAATTTTGGAGTGTTAAGATTTGACTGACCCACTGGATTTTGGACTTTCATGGGGCCTGTAGCCCCTTTCTTTTGGCCAATTTTTCCCATTTGGAATGGCTGTATTTACCCATCCCATTTGGAATGGCTGTCTTTACCCAATGCTTATACTCCCATTGTATCTAGGAAGTAACTAACTTGCTTTTGATTTTGCAAGCACATAGGCAGAAGAGACTTGCCTTATCCGGGATGAGACTTTGAATGTGGACTTTTGAATTAATGCTGAGACGAGTTAAGACTTCGGTAGACTGTTGGGAAGGAATGATTGATTTTGAAATGTGAGGATATGAAATTCAGGAGAGGCCAGGGTGGAGTGATATGATTTGGCTCTGTGTCTGTCCCCAAATCTCATTATGAGTTGCAACTCCTACAATTCCCACGTGTCATGGGAGGAACCCAGTGGGAGGTAATTGGATCATGGGGGCAAGTCTTTCCCATTGTGTTCTCATGATAGTGAATAAGTCTCATGAGATCTTTTATTAAGAAGAGTTCTCCTGCACACGTTCATTTCTCTTTTTATCTGCTTCCATCCATGTAAGATGTGATTTGCTCTTCTTTGCCTTCTGCCATGATTATGAAGATTCTCCAGCCACGTGGAACTGTAAGTCCAATTAAACCTTTTTCTTTTATAAAAAATCAGTCTTGAGTATGTCTTTATCAGCAGCATGAAAATGGACGAATACAATACTAAACACCTTGGGAGAAAATAACTCAACCATATGTATTGGTGCTACTACAAATTTATGATCTGTAAGTGCAGCTAGACCCTCAGCCCCACTTTATCTTTTTATTTTTAAGATGGATTCTCACACTGTCACCTGCGCTGTAGTGCAATGGTGTGATCTCAGCTCACTGCAACCTCCGCCTCCCGGGTGAATGCAATTCTCTTGCCTCAGCTTCCCAAGTAGCTGGGATTACAGGCACACACTGCCACACTCAGCTAATTATTATTATTTTTATTTTTTTTTTTTTTGAGATGAAGTCTTGTTCTGTTGCCCAGGCTGGAATGCAGTTGCATGATCTCAGCTCACTGCAACCTCACCTCTGCCTTCCAGGTTCAAGTGATTCTCCTGCCTCAGCCTCCTGAGTAGCTGGGATTACAGGCACCCACAACCACATCCAGCTAATTTTTGTATTTTTAATAGAGACATGGTTTCACCATGTTGGCCAGGCTGGTCTTGAACTCCTGATCTTGTGATCCACCCACCTCAGCCTCCCAAAGTGCTGGGATTACAGGCATGAGCCACCATGCTTGGCCCCTGCTTTATCATTTTACCTGACCCTCAAGAGCTCCCTTTTTATATCCCACAGCAATAACTCCTTACCATCACATCTTCTCACTCCCTGCGCCATCAATGAGCTTCTTTTTAGGAAGCCATCTGGTCTTCTCTTTTGAGAGAAAATTGAAGTGGGGTGTGGGCTGGCTCCAGCAGGCCCTATGTCATAGGGCCCCTTGCTCTCGTGGTCCCTGCCTATTTCTCACAAGCGGGCCTCTGCCTGAAAGACCTTCCCTCTCTTTCCCTTGCTCTCGCTATCCTACTTTCCTAAAATACATTCACTTCTTTTTCATTTCCCAACTTAAGGGAAAACTATCTATGAACCGCCCCCTTCCACAGCTGACCACCTCTTTTGTGTTCTGATTTTCTTGTATGCACTTCTATTACAACACATCACATTACACACATGATCATGTTTCATTACATTTATCTATTTATGTGTCTCTCCTTTAACTAGACTGAGAGTCCCTTGAGAAGAATTACTGTATCTTATTTGTCTTGTTTGCTCCAACACTCTAGCACTATGCCTTTAATATTTTGAGAAATGAGAAAAAAGAAAGAAGGAAGGACGTCTCCAGATGGTGAGTGGTGTGGCCAAGCCTCCCTACTCCACATACACACACCAGGGCACATCAGTCCTGACTATCACCTCCTCCCGGTGATTAATCTGTTTAGAGACCGAGGCCTGCCCAGACTCCCAGGCAGGAACTCACACCCGTCCAAATGACAAGTGCATAGGCATGTCCATCAAACTCGCTTCAGAATCAGGAAGGCACTCTTGGCTACCTTGATGCTCCAGACCATCTGGTCAGGTGGCATAGCGCCCACTTGCAAGGTCACTTCCTTACTGTCCTGAACACTACGGACTATGCTGCCAAGTAAACTTTCTCTTTGAACTGCCACAGGAAGTCTTCAGGACTAACCATCATTAGTCCTTTCATTATTCACATTTCTGTTTTAGCTCCCGACTAGGTGGCAGGACATTTCTCCAGAGCATTGTTGCCATTTTCTAAGTGCTCCTGGGCACATTAGAATGGTCTGGGAAGGTAGAGAGGGGCAGAACCCACTTCTCAGGTTCCTTTTCTGTGGGAAGGCAGGTAGCATGAAAAGACATGGACCATGAAAACACGGACTCACGTTCTGCCATCTCAGGGGAGTGCCCAGTCTGCTTAGTGGACACTGAACCTAAATCAAACCATTTGCTTTAGAAGTGATTAATCATAAACTATGGGTCACATCTAAATGATGTCTTCTTTTGTATTCAAAGGAAGTCTCTGCCCTAACAGTAGCAATGGATGCGAGGGAAAGCTGCAATGCATTTCTTGTTGGCACAGTTTTGGGTTGGGATTTGTTTGAAGATTCCTTTAAGCATCTAGGGAGTAGTCCCTGATGATGAAAGACTGCTTACAGCACAGAGAAGGTGGATGAAGGAAAACCATGAACAGCTCTGTGCAAACAATGCACATCCTCAGCCAAAATGGAAAGGAGAGCCACACTGCAGGCACAGGTCCTAGGGCCCAAGGTGGATATGGATGCTGGCTTCACGCAAAACTGACACCAGCACTTTTTACAGCTGGGCAGTGCTTCCAATATTTTGTCTTCCTATAGGTTCCTGCGTAGACAACTGAAGTCAAGCTTGCTAAAACCAAAAACGATCCAACATAGAGCATATTCCAAAGCAAATATATTACAGAATTATCTGAAAGTACACCTCTACCTCTGCCTTCCCTTCCTATGTTTTTGGGGAGGAAAACGTGAGAAGAGATGGAGGTGAATAGAAACCCTCATCCTTGAAGACTCAGCATAAAGGCACCATCTCTGTGAGCCTCTCCTTAACTGTTGCAACCCACCGTAATCTTCCTTTCCCCTGAATTCCTATAAGATTTTGTCCTGTACTATATCACGCGCTGAATGGCGTTATTAGAGAGCCAATGGCGTTCAAAGCCCTGGCCTTCCCAATTAGCATGAGGTCCTGGAGGACAAGGTCTGCTTCTATTCGTCCACCCTGCCTCTCACATTGAAGAGAGCAGATGCCTCAAATATTTGATTGTTTCCTTAAAGCCACCAGCAAATTTGATTTTGTGGTACAGCATGTAAAATTTAAAACATAAATCTATCTCTGTATTGTTTTATGCCTTATATTTTGCAATTCCTGACAACAAATGAGGTAGGCTGTGTACTGGGGACGCGCCATACCGGCTCCAGGAGAAAAGGGGTGAATGTTAAGACATAACAGGCCGATGAAACTACGCCTCCACGGGATTGAAATAAACCGGATTTTTGACAGCGTGCCTAAGCAGTAAGAAACAGGCTTTATTTAATAACCAGAGCTGGGACGCGTTTTAAGGCGTCTGGAAGAATGGGTCTTTGCGGTGATTGCGGCAGGCGGCTCTGCTTCCCGGCACTTCGGGAAGTTGCGCCCGCCCTTGGCGAGCACGCGCCCTATGCGCGCTCAGGCTCAGGCTCGGAGACTACCGCGCGCAGGTGCCGTCAGGGCGGCTCCTCGCCAGCAGAGGGCGCCGGGCAGCACCGCTCCGCGGGGCGCGCGCGGCCATCCTCCCAGCATGCCTCGCTCCCGTCGACGTCGACCCGGAAGCTGTCGCCGGCGGCCGGCCGGCCTGCCAGCAGCCGTAACGCAGCCTGGGTTGCCGAGCGCTGTCGCCCAGGTTTGCGGCGGCGGCGGGCCGAGGCCAGCGGAGAGGACCCCGATGAGCCCATTTCAGGTCGGGGCTGAGTGTGGGCGCGAAGTTCCCCGTGGCGTGTGACCCAGTCCCGGCCGGCCGCCGCCCCCTGCGTGTGTAAGTGTTCGTGGGCCCCAGGGCCCTGCACCGCCCGCCCCGAGTCCGCGAAGAGGCTTTCCGCGTAGGGCAATATGAAGGCCGCAAAGTTTTCCTCCAAAGCCACACCTCGACTGGAAGGGGCGAGTTCGAGGGCCCTGTTAGTGGTAGCCATGGGTAGACGCAGAGCTGCCGCTGTGGCTTTACAGTGCCTGTAGGACTGAAGGGCTCGGAGCCCTGGGTCCCTGAGCAGCACCCAGATCGCCCCGTATCTGAGACACAGTTCATGCCCCCCTTCCAAACTCTGAAGTAAAATCTTGGCTGTCATCTGGGGAAGCCACCTTGTCCGTTCAACCATGGAGACAGAAACAGTGCCACCGTTCCAGGAGACTCCAGCTGGAACCATTTGTCACCTCAGTAACCTGTTGAGTAGCCGGAAGCTGATGGCTATGGGGGTCTTGCTTGGTTGGCTTCTGGTCATACACCTTCTGGTCAACGTGTGGCTGCTGTGTCTTCTGTCTGCATTGCTAGTGGTACTGGGAGGATGGCTGGGCCCCAGCGCCACTGGAAAAGCTTCAGGTCGACTGCATCTGGAACGCTTCATTCCAGTGGCCACCTGTCCTCCATGCCCCGAGGCAGAAAGGCAGTTGGAACAGGAGATCAACCGCACCATCCAGATGATTATTCGAGATTTTGTGTTATCCTGGTACCGTTCGGTGAGCCAGGAGCCAGCCTTTGAGGAAGAAATGGAGGCAGCCATGAAAGGGTTGGTCCAGGAGCTTCGGAGGAGGATGAGCATGATGGACACTCATGCTCTTGCCCAGAGTGTTCTGACTCTCTGCGGTTGTCACCTGCAGAGCTACATTCAGGCAAAGGAGGCCACTGCAGCGAAGAATGGTCCAGTTGAGCCTTCCCACCTCTGGGAGGCTTACTGCCAGGCTACAACCCCACATCCTGCTGTGCACAGCCCCAGTGCTGAAGTCACCTATACACGTGGCGTTGTGAATGTGTTGCTTCAAGGGCTGGTGCCCAAGCCCCACTTGGAGACCCGTACTGGACGCCATGTAGTGGTCGAACTCATCACGTGCAACGTAATCTTACCACTGATCAGCAGGCTGTCAGATCCTGACTGGATTCACCTTGTACTTGTGGGTATCTTTTCCAAGGCCAGAGATCCAGCACTCTGCCCAGCCAGCACCTCCGAACAGCCTTCAGTGCCCACCTCTTTGCCACTGATCACTGAGGTAGAACAGCTTCCAGAAGGGAGAGCCCCTTCTCCAGTAGTAGCCCCAGTGTTCCTAAGTTACACTGAGCCAGAGGGTCCTGCAGGCCCCTCCCCAGAGGTTGAAGAAGGTCATGAAGCTGTAGAGGGAGATTTGGGTGGGATGTCTGAAGAAAGAAAAGTAGGAAACAACTCATCTCATTTCCTACAGCCTAATATTCGAGGCCCCCTGTTCTTATGTGAAGACTCAGAGCTGGAGTCTCCACTGTCTGAACTGGGCAAAGAAACCATTATGCTCATGACTCCAGGCAACTTTCTCTCTGACAGGATTCAGGATGCCCTGTGTGCCCTAGAGGGTTCACAGGCTCTGGAACCCAAAGATGGTGAGGGGTCTGAAGGAGCAGAGGCTGAGGAGGGTCCAGTGACAGAAACAGAGACAGGCCTGCGAGTCTCCACACTGAACTCCTGCCCAGAGATCCAGATTGACACAGCAGACAAAGAGATAGAACAAGATGTTACCTCCTCTGTTACAGCTTTGCTGGAGGGACCAGAAAAGACCTGCCTCTCACGGCCCTCATGCTTAGAGAAGGACCTCACCAGTGACACGGGCTCCCTTGATCCTAGTCTGCCACCAGTTCTGCTTTCCTCCTCTCCACCTGGTCCTCTCAGCTCAGCCACCTTCAGCTTTGAGCCCTTAAGCAGTCCAGATGGCCCAGTTGTCATCCAGAACCTTCGTATCACAGGCACTATTACAGCCCGAGAGCACAGTGGCACCGGATTCCACCCATACACACTCTATACTGTGAAGGTAACAAGATTAAAGCTGTGGGTGCTCATCTTGGCTAGGATTGGGTTTGGAAAGCAGTCAGTGAAGCAAATGTTCTTGGAGAAGGGATGCTCTTAGTTTGAAGTGTTTCTTTCAGTAGGTATCTATCTCTGTGAATGGTCTGAAGCTAATGTGTAAGGCAGAGTAGCATTTATTCTGTACGCACACAAACAATCCTGGAACCTCAGGGCTGCTAGAATGCAGAGGGTTATATTTTCAGTGGTTCCCAAACTTGGCTGTACCTCAAAATCACCTGAGCTGCTCTTCATATGTACAGATTCTGACAGACTGATGGATTCCATCTGAGAATTTCTAAGGAGGATTCAACATTATGACATTTTCAAGTAAGACAGAATGGAAGTAGTTAAAAATGTATATCTGTGAACACACACTCACACACATGTTCTTTATAGGCAAGTTGTAGAAGTGCAGATGTCTGGTCATAAAATAACTGAGTGTAGCCTCAAAGGACTGGTATCACTTTGTTAACATTTTGCCTGCCTTTTTGTTCGAATTCTGGGTGTCACTAGGCCATGCACCTTTCTCACATTTAAATGTGGGTTCTGGTTATTTCATCTTTTTTAATGACTGTTCCAACACTGATATTAAACAGCAGGGTTTTTTCCTCCTCATTAGCAGAAAAATTAAGTTTATGGATAGAATTTTTAAGTTCACAGTCTTTCTCCCATTATTTATTCTTTTTTGTTGCTGCTAGATTTTGACATCTGCTGCTACTTGAATATCAGTAGTTCAATATTCAATAGAAAAGGATAAAGTGAAAAATGAGAACAAAATAATATAGCCAATTATGAGTAGTTTGAAATTGGGTTTAGATTTTTATATGGACATAGAGCTGATTTTAAGCTGTATATTAATATTATTATACTTTGTGATGGTAAATAATTTTCAGTTTATATGATGCAAGGAGCCATAACAGTATTGAAAATTGGCCCTCAAGGAGCAGCATATTCCACAGAAACTCTCATTGTTCCCAAATACTCCCTCCCTTTGTTCTTAGTTTCTTATACTTACTCTGTGGCCATTGAGAGCCCCACCCTGAATTCCACCTGTCTCTCTTACCTGCTCTTTCCTTCTCAATACTGTTCTGAGGGACTACTTTGCTCACATCAGCTCATAATGAATACCCTATCTGTCTCCAAAAAATTGTAAAGCACCAGCCACAAGTCCCACCAACAAGGAGGTAGTATTTTCCATCCCTTGCCCACAGTATGCCTCAGCAAAAAAATAATCACCTATTCCTAATGCAGAGGTGCACATATTAGATACTTCTCCCACAGCATTTCATTGTGTCTTAACTACTCTGTCAAAAAGTGTGCCCCCTCGCTGAGTTGCAGTTTCCATGCTATCCGTGGTGTTCACTCTTTGGGGAACATGAGGTATAGGTCATATTTTCAGCATACCAGCCCTCTGAGCTCATTAAGACAGTGGACTTTGACTCCTTATAGCAGCTCCATTTTTCATGTGACTTCTGATGATGCAGATGATAGGTACTTAGGGAAAAAATTCTGTTTAGTGCTAAGAATAACGATTAGGAAAATTAATCTGCCTGACACAAATACGCTTTAGTTTATTCCAGATAAACAAATGATTTTTATCTGCTGTTTGGATTATTTGTTCTTCCTTTAACTAATATAAATAATCATGGGGAGCATAGTGGCAAAATGGTTTTCCCCTTATAATGTTTAGCCCTATAATTTAGAGGTGATATAGGAAGTATCATTTTTATGGATATTATGCCTTCTATTCAAATATGCCTTTAAAAAATAGTTACATAGCCATTTTTGTAAGTAAAGAAAGTATCTGGAAGAGGGAGCTTTCAGATGAAAGTGGTAGTATGGAGCAGTGGAACTCGCTTCTGACTTTTTGAGCAACTAGATATAGGAGGTTCTGGAGCAGAATAGGAGCATCTCCCTCCCTTTGTTCTAAGTTTCTTACTCTTACTATGTGGCCATTGAACAATTAGTAAAGCCAGAATAGAATATTGCTGAAACCCGGCTGATTGAGTCAATCAATTTGTTCATTGAACAGTACGAGACAGCTCTTGACGGTGAAAACAGCGGCGGCCTGCAGCAGCTAGCCTACCACACTGTGAATCGCCGCTATCGAGAGTTCTTGAATCTGCAAACCCGTCTGGAGGAGAAATCAGATCTACGCAAGTTCATCAAAAGTCATGAGTTTTCCCTGCTTGCTTCCCATGTCGACCCACCCTGATTGGCCTGTTGGTTTATGGGAGGGTTCAGGGAGGAGAATGCAGTTTCAAGGTTCTCTGCTCCCTAGGTTTGCTTCAGGAGTTTTGAGGTTTAGTGCTGGACAGCAGTGATCACATTCTTTCAGAGGTAGTCCTTTACTGCCAAATGCTTTGTTCTGCAGCCCCAGCTAGTTTAAGATTAAAAAAGAAGTGTTCACATTTCCACCTGTGCCTGTTAGTGTGAGGAGTTAAATTAACTTTTCCAGATTCATAGATTGGTGGTTCTTAATATAAAATATTACCCAGAAGTTGTTGCCACCTTCTTTCATTTAACAACCAGACCTTCTGTATGCAGTCTGGCAACTCTCAGGCACAGGGAATTTTTTTTAATGTAATAAAGTTTCACTCTGAGAATGAGCTAGTAACTGGTTACTTTGTTTTTTAAAAATGATGATGATTGCCAAAATAAACAGTTTAATAAGTTTGGGCATAAATTATACATTTTCTTTCTTAATAGCTAATGCAGAGCCAACCTTGAAAATACATGCCAGGTTCTCTTCTAAGCACTTTATACATGTTAGCTCTTTTAATGCCCCCCTCAGCCTATGAGATAGGTACTCCCATTATCCTCATCTTATAGAAGAGAAACAAAGTGAGAAAGATAACACAGATTGCCGAAGATCATTGTTAAAACAGGGAGTTGAGCCCAGATTTAAACTTGGGTCACTGGACTTCAGAGCCCTCACTTGTAACCACTGGAGTGTTGTGCAGATCATATGGATTATATGTATATTTGAAACTCCTGGCATTTTTTTAATCCAGGGAAATATATTCAGTAGTTCTGTTTTCTTTATACGTTTTATATGTAATAGCTCTCTGAATGTTAAATGAGTGAATATTTTGGGCTTCTTTGCAGATGTGAAGGGTCCTAAAAAGCTCTTTCCAGATCTTCCATTTGGAAACATGGACAGTGACAGAGTAGAAGCCCGTAAGAGCCTCCTAGAATCATTCCTAAAGGTCAGCATTCTTCTCTTGGCCTTGTTCTCGTTTTAACCTGGGTGTCTAACCCCAGAACACTGAAGGCAAGGTGGAGAGATCTGGGGACTAGGATTTCTCTTTAAAATTTTTTTGTGTGTTTCACCTTTGCAGCAGCTCTGTGCCATTCCGGAGATCGCTAACAGTGAGGAGGTGCAGGAGTTCCTTGCTCTGAACACAGATGCTCGCATTGCCTTTGTCAAGAAACCATTTATGGTCTCTAGAATCGACAAGGTACCAGCAGGGCCACTGTGCTCAGCTTTGTTTTCATCTATAAATGTGAAGGATTCATCAGAATAGAGCTCTTATTCATCAAAATAAGAGCGATAGGGTGTGGGAAGGTGCAGCACAGAGGCCTGAATAGAACATGGTCTTGAATTGTCAAGACCTGTTGCCAAATATTGGTCGAATCATCAGCTTGCTGAATCACAGGAAACAGCTCCTGGGAAACAGTACTCCAACACTCTTAAGTGTACATATATCTCCTGGGGGTATTACATTGTTATGCTGTTGGAGGCATGTAAAGATAGATCTGTGTCTTCACAGATAGCTGGCAGGAGGGGTGGTCTTTTGGAGGATAAAGGTCATTTTCAGTGTTGAGTCACCCAGGAAGAGAGCCCTAAGACAGGACACTAAGCTGGATTTAGAGTGGTATCATGGTTCTCCTTTACAGTATGTAGAGACTTGTACCTTCTTCAAGAGGTTGTCTCAGCACCTATGGAGATGGTGGAAGAAAGACATTTGTGTAATGTGTCGGAGCTTGTAAGCAGTGATTACCAACTGATATGAGCATCTCTGGGGCAGAAGTCTGAGGCTTATGTTTATCGAAAGTGGCATGTGTTTTATAGGGCTGGGCAACACTGACTCATCGGTGGAAGAGGAGCCTCCCTCTTCTCATCTAGGCTTGGAGCAACAAATAAAATGGAATTTCACGTAGTAGGTGTTAGGGGATATCCACTGCTTTGGAAAAAACTACAAACTAAAAAGGGATCAACTGGGTAGATGCCCAGAGTTCAATGCAGGTAACATTCATCCATTTCCACATCTACTTACTAGACGCCTGTTTTGAGCCAGGCATTCTACTAGGTGCTGTCCATACAGCAGTGAATGAGACAGCTGAGGACCTCCCCACCCTCACAGGCCACAGTTCTGTGATCCTGGAGAACAAGTTGTATTTTCTAAGCTGCATTATCTAAATTCATGCATCCTCAGTGTTCTTTCCCTGGTTTGTTCTCCCCCATTCTTCACTGTAGTCTGTTGACCACACACTTCAGCCTTGACTTGGCTATGCTAGCTTACTCCTTATGGAAGAATACCACAAGAATGAGTTAAAGAAGGCATGGTGCTGCGCTGAGCCAGCAGTGTTAATTAGCAAGAAGCACTCGAGGAAAAGTAAATGTTTCATTCTGTTACTTGGATAGTTTAAGGTTTCGTTTGTACATTGTCCTTTTTAGCAAATACCTGTATGTCATTTTCCCATTCTTAATCTTCAGTGAGGATTGTTTTATTTGGTCTTTATGAGTAGAGAAGTTTATATCAACTCCAGATACCTTGGTTTTGACCTGAGTGATTTTTATTATTCTTTCTGTATCTAAAGAAGAGAAATTGTTTGAATTGATTAGAAAAAGTGATTGTTTGCTCTGTGTAAGTTACTCTAAGCATGTTAATATTACCTGTGCCCCTAAACTGTATTTTTTATTTGTGATCATCTTCTTCACTTTTCCTTTCTCTTTATATGCCTACATATGTACCTATGTACTTCCACTAATGCCCATCTTGATGAAGGTATTTTCAATTTGGAAACTTTTTTATATAAAAAGAAAATTGAAAAATACATCACTAGCCCACAGAACTCTTAGGTTTTTATTTAACTCACTGTTCATTTTGGCTTCTTTTCCCACGGCATTGTTTGTTTTACTCCTCAAGGAAAAAGATATTTATGGTCGTGGAAAAAAGGAAAGATAGTTGTCACTAAGTCATTAGCTGGTATTCAACCTTCCTACTGGATAAGGCTTTGCTAGACAGCCTGGCCCCTCTCCTCATCCTGTTGCGTAAAGTGCTGGGGGGTGGTGGGGGCGACTGCTCATTTGGCGATTTCCATCTGTGGATATGGATGGCCTTACTGACCCTGCACCTCTGACCCCTGCAGATGGTGGTGAGTGCCATTGTGGACACCTTGAAGACAGCGTTTCCTCGCTCTGAACCGCAGAGTCCCACAGAGGAGCTGAGTGAGGCCGAGACGGAAAGCAAGTCCCAGACAGAAGGCAAGAAGGCTAGCAAGTGAGCAGCCCTCAGTCACCCAGGGACCTTTCCCCAGTTCTCAGACTGATCCCAGTCCTCAGCCAAAGCTTACCCTATTCTCAAGCCCTAGAGGAGAGGAGGTGGGTCAGACATACCAGTTTTTAGGCAAGGCTAGACCCCAGGCTCCTCAGTGCCCCACCCAGAGGAGCATGCGGTGCTGCAGAGATAGCACTGCCGAATGTTTGCGTCTGCCATGGGAACCCCGGGCCCAGCTGACCAGGGATGTTTCACTCTAGCATATGGATACTCTCTTTTCTCTTTTCCTGGAAAATAGAGATGTTCCTTTCCTAGTAAGAATTAAGGCTTATAACTGATCTCTGTTTGCCATCATTTCTGGAAATCTTGGCTCAGAAGTTGCATATATTAGCAATAAACAGGAAAGGGCTAGAATGGAAACCTGCAGGGCCTATTTTAGTAACTGATTGACTACCGTTATTCTCTCCCGCACTAGGGCCCCAGCTGTTCCCTGGCAGCATTCAAAGCCAGCATGTGGCCAGCAAAGACACCATGTGTACCCTTCATGGAAATTTCATACATCTGGGTCCTTATGAGGAAAGAGAGAGCATCTGCGTGTGTGTGTGTGTGTGTGTGTGTGTGTATGCGTGTATGCCTGTGTGTGTGTGTGTGTGTTGTGTGTCTGACTCTCTGTCTCTGCTTACATTTCATGGGCCAGCAATAACAGACTCACAGCACCTAACCTTTTCTTAATGGGGCCCGTATTTTGGAGGATGACCATAATACCTGTGCTTATGAGTCTCTGTCCCTTGAAACATTGATGTCATCACTTGCATCTCCTTCTCTGGTTTAATTTGGAACACAAGGGGAATTAATGGATGTCCAAAAAGAATACACCATGAATAGCGATAATTAAAACTTTGTCTATGCCACCTGTCTGCTTAATCTTCAGCACATTTTTAATAAGTGCCTAGTATGTGCTAGCTAAGCTATTCTGTGGGAATATAGCCATGGTACAGACTGATATCAGTTTTACTTGGCAGAAGCCATTTCACAAGTGCACTGTAGACATAGCTTATTATATGAGTTGCCCTATCTATTAAGAATCACCAGAATATACATTGTTTGGAGGATTGTAGGGCCAAGTCTTTCCTGCAGCTCTGACCACAGTAAGCTCCCCAGAATAAGTATGGATATTCTTGTTGTGATGTGTTATCAGTACTTACCAGACCTTTTTGTGGGGCTCAAGACCATGAATTACATTCTGTTTCTGTTCTTTGTTTCTGTACCAGGTCCAGGCTGAGGTTCTCATCCAGTAAAATTTCTCCAGCACTAAGTGTGACTGAAGCACAAGACAAGATTCTCTATTGTCTCCAGGAAGGCAATGCGGTAAGAACCAAAACCCAGAGAATGTGAGGCAGAAACATCTGAGATGTTGGTCCTGCAGTTACAGGCAGTTGAGTTATTCTCTAAAGTCAGAAATGTCCTGCTAAATGACTTAATTAACATTTGAATCTCTAACTTTAATGCTGAAAGTATTTTCTCTTAGTGGTTTGGAATTCCGACCAGTTCTGGGTTGGCAAGTTGGCTTCTCAACCACAGTGGGTTTGGGATAATGGATGACAAGATCAGAAAGAAGACTAGTTCCTGGAAAAAAATGGACGACCCAAAAATGTATTCAGAAGTAATAGTCCTAGGGCAGGCCTGTTTTACTTGCAGCTTAGGTTAAAATCTTTCCTAAAGTAGTCATAGCATCAGCTGGGTTCTGTACCTAAGGTACTTACTCAGGGGAGAGGCAGGGAAACCTAGAGGGCCACATTTGCTCCCCTACTATCAATATTCCATATGTGATATGCCACTGGCTATTTCTTAGGAGTCTGAGACCCTATCCATTTCTGGGATGGAATCTTTTATTGAAAAACAGACAAAGTTACTGGAAATGCAGCCAACAGAAGCCACAGAAAAAGATCCAGAACAACTTCTCAAAGGACATGTGGACAGTTGCTTGTCAGATGCAGCTGTGCCAGCTCAAGACCCCAGCAACAGCGATCCAGGTGAGTGGCAAGGTCTCTGCTCCCATGGAGAAGGGAGCCAGGCAGCATCCCCTTAGGGCTTGGGATAGTTGGAGTTGGTAACTTTAATTTCTGTTCTGTCCAGCTGAGCATGCCATGTGTTGAACTCCAGTGCTGGAGGTGCTGTTTGGGCACAGAGATGAGTAGGACACAGTTGCCAGAGCAGAGCCAAGCAGCGGAGCAGGACACAAACGGAGCTCTAATCCAGCAGGATGAGATCATGCTGATAATATCAACAGCTCATTGGATTTATTTGGGCATGCTGTGGCATATCAGACTCTTGCATTTCTTTAGAAACTTTATTTCCTTAGTGTCCAGGTTTCCTGGTTTTCTTCATGCCTTTCTTGCAGCTTCTTAGTCCACTCTGTTGGCTACAGGTGAACCACCTGTCAGAGCTTGATTTTCGGCTCCCTGTTCTTATTGTACACACTCTTCCAGGGTGGCCCTAGCTGCGCTGTTGGCTTCAGGTCTAATGCATGTGTGGTGCTGCCTTAAATATTGAATATTGTGTATCTTCACTTGGATATACCATAGTGCAACTGAAATGTAACATGTTCAAGATGGAAATTGTCTTTTTTCCCCCAATGTAGTCTTTCTTCTTTATTTACTGCCATGGCAGATGATACCAACTAGTTACCCAACGTGAAGTAGGGAGAGAGAAGAGGTGAAAGCTCTACTTCTTCCTTATAAGCATTGGAGGTAGAACAGTTTTGCCTTCCAGGAGAAGAAGAGCAGATGTGTACTCTGTAGAAGAAAAATTCAAAGCCTTAGATATTAATTAGTATGTTTACTGAACTAGAACTTAAAATATGTGTATCAGTTCCATCAAGATAAGGATCTCCATTGAGAATAAAATATCACAGAATCTTGGATTCAAAAATGGGGGAAAAGCTGATTTCACTATTCTTTCTCAGGTGCCCATGAACAAATCACCTGACATCTTTTCTGTGGGCCTCAATTTAAGTCTGTGAAAAATGGAATTGACAGCCCCATCCCTTCACACATATCTCACTGGTTAAGTAAATGAAGTGATATGACAGTGAAAGCGTCAGAGAACTCTTAAGAGACTGTAAAGATGGTTGGGGAGCAGGGAACGGGAACACTGCAATAAGAATATCATTCTAGGCAAAGTCCACCCTGTAAATGTTGAACATCGTATCTCTAGAGGGAGGGTTTAGGCCTGAAACCCTTCTTCTATCTCTGAGAGACTCAAAATGCTCATATAATTAAAAAAAAAAAATCTACCATTTTTTTAAGAGGACTAACTTGGTGGTACCTTGTTTGCTTTCTTATTTTTCACTGCTATAACTAATTATGACCACATGGTGGCAGCTCCAGGCAAATGCTAAACCTGACAGAATCATACAGTTGAGGACTAAGGCTCAGGATGATGCTGTCTCCCAAAGACTGCAGTATCCCATCTTTGAGGAGATTATTAGAAAGCAAACAACATATCAGTTCCCAATGCCTCCTTGCAGTACAAACAGAAAATAAAATATGTATTAGGTGGCGTTAAAAGGGAAGTGTGACTCCGTTCTAGTAGACCTGTCCAAATCAGAATTCATTCATGTTCAAGGAGAGCTTGGGCAAGCTGACCCAGAGAATACCCATTGGTCCTATACTAACAGAGTCATTGTTGATATTACTTATTATATTAATCACAGCAGTAGCACCAGTTATCTCAGATCCATTCTGTAACATTACATACTTGGAGGCAAATCAGAAGTGACGTTGGAAGCCCAGGACAGTTTAAACAGCACATGCTTCCTTCCATAAAATTCATTTGTTCAGAAACCTTAGTTTACCACGGATATAAGCTCATTTATGGCCCTTCTAGTCTTTGAAACAGCAGAGAATTTAGTAATGGTTATGGCATTTTACCAGAGGTGTGTTCTTCCTAGAACCACATGTTATCACAGAATCAAACTGAAGGCTCCTGAATCCTAACTCCACAGTTCTGTGTAATGGAGGTTTTTCAGGAAAGTGAAGGCCAAATTTTTTCCCACTTCTGCCCACGATATTTCCATAATGCTTTGTGGGGGTGAGTGGAATGCAAGGTTGGAAAGAGAGGAGGCCTTGCCAGTTACACTTAGTCACTGGTTGTGAGCTCTTATTTGTAACAGAAAGTATTCAGCATCCTGGAGAAATACAGAAGAAACAGAAACTAAGTAGTCAAAATAATTATATATATGTGTAATCTTCTAAAATCATAGAAACATTTATTAGGTGACAGTATCAGGAACATAAATAAAAATTGTAAAGAAATGCTGAGCCTATCACTGAACCTGCTAGATATGAGTTAAACATCTCTTCATTTGAGTATAGAGGGATTGCAGAAATACCAGATGATTGGCATGAAGGTAGAAAGACACAGGTGTCACCCAGTACATTGAAAGATGTTCCTCAAGTATGGGTCTCTTCTGAGTTACTCTTGATGCCATTTTTTTCCTCTGGAACAGAGACAGAGTTAGCCGACACAGCCCTGGATCTGCTCCTCTTGCTACTAACAGAACAGTGGAAATGGATGTGTACCAAAAACATGCAGAAGTTTCTTCGTCTTATCTTTGGGACCCTAATTCAAAGGTAAGATTGCTGAATTCTCCCTCACATCAGAATCTCAAATTGCAGAGGAGGTGGATGCAGTGCTGAATTCTGCGCTAGAAAGAGTAAACAGTGTCCAGGGAATCTGCAGCCATAAGAAAATATAAATTCGTTCTTACAGGGGTTATAGGGATGAAAAATGCCTTGAGAGTATCAGAAAGCTTTTATTAACTACCTTCTTGTCAACAGTTTGGAAAGTATCTGGTTCTGTAAGACTTCTGGTGTAATGCACTGAGATGCAGACACTGCCTGTGATCCTAAAATACTTAGCTGAACTCTTCCTCCTCTCCATTCTCCACCCAATTATATCCTCCAGCCACACTACACCTTTCACTTGGGTATGGTGGACATTTGTCTCAGCTGACATTATGTCATCACTGTGATGATAAACAATGTGAAGGAAAAGGAGAAAACAGATCAGTACTCTTAAAGATTGTTTTCTCTGACAGGGACATAAATATTCATAGCTGAAGTACTTACTGGCACAGGATGGTAAAGAATAGAGGGAAATTTGGATTTGCAAGTTGGCTTTTCTAATCCAGGCTTTGTAATCCTCACACCATTTGATCTCCTGAAAGATTTGTACACAGGTGGAGTTTTTAGCTGCTGACTTTCTAACTGTGGAACTGATGTAAGCTTTGCTAACCTGAAGCAGGCCAGAAACACTCTCTCTGAGCCAGGCAGACACATGTAGTGCTGGGGTTTCGGCTGCTCTTGTTTTGAACTCCCTCTTATGAGACATTCTGGCACATCCAAAGTAAGAAGAAGCCAAATGCTGACCTTCTCTTAGCATGTGGCCCAGGCTAACAGGTCGCTCAAAAAATACAGTCTTATAAAAAATAATTATGTATCTATTCTTTACCACGTAGAAAAGTTATTAACAACAAGCAATTAAATCTCCCTTTTCTAGTTACATAGGATCAAGGAGGTATAATAAACTTGAATCACAAAGAGACCAAGTGAAAGAATATGATGCACATCTATATTTGCTGAGTGCTATCTATGCCAGCGTCCGATCTCCATTTACATGTATTTTTTTATTGTGGTCAAGTGAGGTAGGTAGCTCCATTTTACAGAATAAGAAAATAGAGCTTGGCAAAGTCAACTAACATGCCCAAGGTCATCATTAGTAGTACACTTAGAATTTTAAGCCAGATTTGTACAACTTCAAAGCCAATGTGCTCCTTCATGTATCTTGTAGCCTTAAGACTGATCTCCAAATGAATCCTACATAAAAAATGCTAACTGGTCTTTGTACCTTTAGGCTTTTCTCCTTGTTCTTACTCAATATTCAGTTCTGCCACTAGAGTGCTTTTTTCTGAAAAGCAAATCTGAGCATATATTCTCCACTTAAAATCTTTCAGTGGCATCTTATTGCCTACAAAAGTGGTTTTTCCGATATGTGTCCTAGAGTTCTAGGGTTCCGCAGAAGTGCTTCTGAAGCCAACTTAGAAGCTAAGGAAAAACTGAGTGGACCATGACCTAACCGAAGAGGTTCCACTTAGATCAGTTTAAGTACTGGGGATCTAGGTAAGGCTTTGTTTGAAAAGGGCTCCGTTCTGTTTAAAATATACATTTATTTCTTTATATTAAAATTCCACCTCCTTTCTTACCTGGCATGATCTGGTCTCAGTCTTATTTTCCATTTTCCTCTATGTAAAGTAGCCATCATTGCCTGAATATTCTGTGGTCTTTCACCCCCAAGCCTTTGCTCATCTTCCTGTATCTGCTTTCAAATGGTCCTTCTCTACTTACTCTTCTGTACACTCCTTCCCTGTGTCCCTGACTTTCCCTCTTCTTGTCTGCTTGGCCTACTGCAAAACAGTTTTTATATATTGAGCATAAAATGTCATGTATTCTGTGAAACCTTCTATAGTATCTCCTGTCTTCCCCCAGAATTAAGGAGTCCTCTAACTCTCAAAGTTTTGATAATAATACTTATCACAGTGTGTTATATAAATGATCTGCTTTTCCTAAACTAGTGGTTATCAACCGGGGACACTTTGTCCGCCAGGGGACATTTGGCATTATCTGGAGATATTTTTGGTTATCACAACGGGGAAGGGGATGTGAGATGCCTACTGGCATCTAGTGGGTATAGGCCAGGGATGCTGCTAATCATCCTGCAGCTACACAGGACAGTCTCCCGTGCCAAACAACACTAATTATCCTCCCAAAATATCAGCATTACCGAGCTTGAGAAACCTTGTGTAGACTGTTAGTTCTTTAAGGGCCAGAACTGGCTTTCCATCCCCAGCAGCTTATACAGGGCCTGGACATAGTAGGTACTCATTAAATATTTACTAAATAAATAAACATTTCCCTTCCCAGTACCTTTACACTTGAAAGTATAGTCTCTTCAGTCTTATTCTGTCACCTCTGGATGTCACTAATTAGGTCGTCATTTTTCTTCTTCTTTTGGTCTTCCCTTTGCTGATCTTCTAAGTGGTTTAAAAAATATATATATGAGAAGATCCAAAAACTAGCTAGTAGGTGATCATTAATGACCTCTTCCCTTTGAAGTCATTTACATGACAAGTTGGCTTCAGAACACAAGAAATTATTCAGTATGAGCATAAAAGTATAGACGAGTTAGGATAAATTCAAAAAAGATTGAGATCCATACATAAAAGGGGTAGAAAAAGTTTACCTGAATTTTGAATAACTCTGAATATTCAAGGACTTGGGCTAGACCAGATAAAGGAGAGATACCTATATTCTGAGAGTTAGAGAATGATCACAGAAGTATTTCATGCAGTCAGCATCCTGGGAGAGCTAAGACAGAAAAGTTAAATATGAAGGAAGCAAGTTCTAGATGTATGGTAGACATGGAGAAGACAGGGGTCACTTTAGGGGTCAAAGCAGAGGCTGTGAAATTTCTTTATTTTTTATTTTTCACATATTGAGCATAAAATGTCAATATGTGAAATACCAGTGAGATAGGATCTTGTTCTGTCACCCAGGCCGGAGTGTAGTAGTGCTGCAATCGTAGCTCACTGTAACCACCTGGGCTCAAACCATCCTCTCAGCCTCCCAGGTAGCTAGCCTCCAGGTAGCTACCTGGGTAGGTAGCCAGGTAGCTACCCGTCTCAGCCTCCCAGGTAGCTAGGACTACAGGCACACACCACCATGCTTGGCTAATTTTTTAAATTTTTTGGTTAAGTTGGGGTCTCACTGTGTTGCCCAGGTATTTTCGTCACCTTTCCATTCCTATCCCTGACATTCCCCGACTACACCCAACTCCAGTTGGCTGGGTAAAGTCTGGTAAATGAAGACTTGCAAACCCAAATGTAGCTCATGCCATAAAGAAAATCAAGGGCTTACAGTTGAATTTCCCTTGACATTCTCTTCTTCCCACATTCTGAGTTTTTGTTATTTTTTGTTTTGTTTTGTTCTATTTTGTGAAAAGGCATCACAATTTTTATGGGAAAAGTGGGAAAATTCTGAAAATATTTGGTGAATTTGAATGAAGCCACTGTGAATATTGTGTAAGAATAGAATTTTGTGGCTAGTTACTTTTGAAAAAAGTGTAACTGTTGTCTGTTATCTTTGTTCATCCTACATATTTCCAGATGAATATGTTTTATACGTGTTCAGTTATCTCATATTCCTTCCTGTCAGCAAGTTCTTACTTACATCTAATCCAATTTTATCTGTAGCCCGTTTTGTTTTGTATTAAAACTATATATAGTTTAGCAGTCTCCTCAACACAAGCTTCCACAGACTAGAATTAAATGAAGAATCTCATGCTTCTCTGTTTAAGGCCATTCATGTATCCCTACAAATCATTTTTCCCGTGTTTTTAATGACATTTTTGACCTTTTTCTCAAGTACCTTATAGCTGGTTTCACAGTGTTCCTGAAGCCTCCTTAAGATAGGAAGCTAGAAGTCGTGGTATCTAAATAAAGGACCAGTTCTTAATCCAGAGGTTCCAGAGATCTGGCACCTGTGGCCCATGATCTCATACCTGCAAGCCCCCTGTGCACGAGAGACATGGAACTCATTTTAGCATTCAGAGTGTAAACACTGATAATCTCCTCCACATGAGCATATTTACTGTCCAGCAAATGTTTATTGAGCATTTACTTAGTGCAAATACTGTACTGAACACTACATGCACATGCTGTTTAAAAAGCCTGAATTATTTTTGCACCAAGCTAATATCATTTAATTCCTCCAAAGTCCTGTGAAAGCAGTATTATGACCCTCATTTTAAAGATGAGGAAACTAAGGCTTATAAAGAATGTGGGTTATCTAATCAAAATCATATGGTTAATAAATATCACAAGCCGAAATTGAACCCAGGTTTTTCTGATTTATAGCTATGATGATTGTCTAAATTTCAGGATCAAATCTTTGCCCTGCAATTCAGCTGGATAAAAGCCAACCCAGAAATCTTTGTCTCCAAGTACTGGAGATTATCAGGCTGTTTGTAAAATCCAAACTGCATCTTCGTAGCTACACACTTGTGTCTAACATAAAGGCACTGCTACAGTCTAGAGGTGGCCCATGTTACTCCCCGTGACAGTTGCAGTTTTTAATGTTAAAAAGTGGTTTATGCATTGTTACGCACTTCAGTTTTATTTGCTTTGGTAAGCCAATATGCTGGAAACTTGACATCTCCTGAGCTGCAGCACCTCTCCACTGTCCCTGCTGCGTGTCCCACGAGAGGCGTGATGTGATGTCCCGCTATCTCCCATCCCCATGACTGCTGCCTAGGAGGCTACATGTTTGCCCTCGCTGAAACCACAGGTAGCTGAGCCATATGCATTTGCAGGGTCCTTGGGTTCTCTTCCTTTAAGATCTGTGCTTAAAAGAGCAGAGTAGTTGGTGTTGGTGCCACAGCTGGTACTGCCACTTCTCTAGTTGTCTGGAACACACTGCAGTTTGAGCATCAGGGATGCTATAGTCACCAGATTTGAGTGCATCTCCTCCTTAAGATGTCCTCATTTTCTAACCTCCAGTATCATTACCTCCAAGCAGGCAAGTTTATTTCTTGTGCTTCCAAATTTGTGTACCCTCCTTGCACCTTTAAAAAACCTATATACATTACCACCTTGGACGCCATAGACTTCTGTCAAATTATAAACACACTCTATCCTGCAAAGGAAAAAAAAAAAAAACGGAATAAGTTCGACCTCATAACCCCTCCTTCTGAGCCAAAGTTGGAAGAACTCTGATCTGAGCCAGGCTTATAAATCTCCCTTGATTGTTGATGATGTGGAAAGAAGTGGGGAGGGGAGCTGAAGAGAAGTTAGATGCCCAAAAAAGGCATTGTTAAGTCAAAGGGAAGTCTTGCATGCATGTGCACTTAACCTCATGTGTCAGCTTCTGTGCTGGGAACATCCAATTATGTAACAAGAAGCCCTCCTTATTTGGAATGAAAGACCAAGGGAGGGGAAGGGGAGAGCGGATAGCAGTCTGAGCCAAGGAGCAAATCCGGCTTGTGCAAACTCTGCTCATGTCCGAAAACAGAAGAAACTTGAAAATATCTCTGCGTACATCAGAATCAGATTTAGCAAATTGGGCAAGTACTCGGAGCTAGACCGAGTTGGAGGGAAAGAGGAGACATACACTGTGCTCCATTGATGGTAGGAGGTTTGGGGCAGGAAGATCCAGCCAAGGTAAGGGGTAGGATTGGTATGGAGCCCTGATAGAGAGTGAAGGAATGAGAAGAAGTTGGACCAGCGCCATGCCTGGACACCCAGAGCAATGCCACAACACAAATAGGAGCCAGGCCAGCAACAGAATGCGTGAATGCCGCGTCTGCAGCACTGCCCTCCCCATGCCCCCGATGATGGCATCAGACCTGTGTGAAAAGGGCAGCAGACACATTCCTGGCATCTGTGCCAGGATTTCTCAAAGAGGGAGAGAGAGAGGGTGTGTGTGTGTGTGTGTGTGTGTGTGTATGTATGTGTGCGCACACACGCATATATGTAAGAGTGTTGGGGGTATGTGGGAATGGAATGGCTTGGCAGAAAGCAGGGGGAATAAGGTTCTGGCAGAGGAGAGTGTAAAACATGTAAAGTTAGGAAGTATACAGAGAGGAAGAAGAAAAGAAAGGATATGCAGTTTAAGGAGCCCAACAAGCAGGGGATCCAGGAGAAAATTGATGACAAGCTCTGGACCTTACACCAGACCTTGGAATCATTTTCTTAGAAAAGATGTCTCCCTGTAAACTATCTCCTAGGAAAGGTCAGAAGAGTCGTGGCAGAGTCTGGGGGCACTGGAAAGTGCTGTGCTGCAAGGCATGATGTTCATCTCCCCTCAGGACAGTTGGAAAAGGCTGACCATGAACCCTCTTGCTTCCACTATTCTCTTAGAATGCCCCAGAACTGACGTTTATTACAGTGTTAATGATACCAGGGGAGCAGCTATGTACTCTTTGTATTAATGATCGATTCTGAGATAGACATATATTTCTACGTTTTATAAGTGACAAAAGTTATTTTCAGGTAAAATAGCATTCCTCAAATCATGAAAGTAGTAACAACCACACCTTAAGATTCCACTTGAGTCATCCTGGCCTCAGGTCATACATTTCCCACTGCCCTGCACTGCCTCCCCTCCATGAAAGCTTTCTCGCAAAGCAGTGGCCACTAGAATTGGGTTCACCTGAAAGTTCCCTTGCCTTATTCCCATCTAGCCTCTCTTGTTTTCCATCTGGCTGGTCTTAGGGACATATGCATCTGATGGTAGCATATAAATTATTTTTGTCTGTGTATTCTGATTTTATTTTTAAAGCACTTCTGAGCCAGGGATTGTCTCTTAGGTAGCTCTGTTTACATTCTATTCACAATCAGAAAAACATTATCAAAGTTAAGACTCAGAGTTTCTCAGGAAGCCTAGATTACAATTTTTTCCTTTGCCGTGTAACTTTTTCTTCCAGTTCAGCTCTGGTGCCTGGCTATGTCTTATACCCTATCTCTTCCTTTGCACAGCTTCTCTAGAAATATGCTTTGTAAGACCCCCAGATACAAAATTAACTGCAATTGATGTCTTCAGAATTCTCAGTGATTTTCTGGCTCTCTAATCATTGACTTGGGCATTTTTAGAGTTGCTGAAATTAATTTTTCTCATTGATGGCTTTACTCAGATTGTTTTATGGCTCCTTGGGAAGGAGTGCTGCTTGTCCCACGCCTCTTCATTAGGCCATGCCAAAGGGAAGCTCTTGACTGCTAAAGACTGGGCCAGGATGGGCCCTAGCAGTTTCCCCTGTCATATGAGTGGTCTACCTGTCGTATTTCTTGGGTGTCACTTATTCTATACCTATCTTAGGATAAAGACATCATGCTCTTCCCGTCATGTGGTGACAGTCTCTCCGGGAATATATCTTTGATTATAGCAGGTGAGCGGTAGCCGACAGCCATGTGCCTTTGCATTGTGTTTGTATTTCTGTGTGTATGTGCTCTTGAAGTCTGATATACTCAAATAGAGGTTCAGAATTGCTCATTGTAAAAGTTAACAAAAAACAGAATATCATGAGGTATTTAAACCTCAGAGCCTTTTTTTTTTCAAGTCAGGTTATTGATGTCTCTTGCCCATCTGACTGCAAACAGGAACCTAAGAGCTTGACATTTTGATAACAGCTTTAGATTGTGCACCATCCTGAGGGCAGGGACTATGTCTTATTTACCATTATATGTTCAACACGCAGCCCGTAATACATAGAAAGCACTTAATAAATATATGTCAAATAAATGAACGTAGAAGATCACACATCATTCTACTGGAGTCAGTCCCTCTGCTTAACACTAGTAAGAATCTTAGGGATTCCTCTGTAGTGCTGGGGGACCAGAAGCAAAATGGAAACTGAATCTTTCATTGCCTCCACACGAGGCATAACCCAGGTCTTCAATTAATTGGGGAATTCTGATTCCCAGAACCATGGTAGGGCCTAAGCAAAGAGGTTTTTAGGGGGCCCTTCAGGGCATCTCCCATTCTAATGGCTCCCTCCAAAGAGTGCAGTGCCCCTCCCCAACCTGGGCCTCCCAGTGTGAAGCCCCACTGAGCCTGCCCTCTCTTGGAAGCATCTCCAGGTGTTATGCTTTCTCCACCTCTTTCCTTCCACATGGAAAGCCAGAACATGGGCTTTGAAGTCAGATCTGAATTCAAATCTTGCTTTGAGGCTATGTGACTTAGAACAAACCACTTAACTCCCTTGCCTGTTACTCTCCAAATGGGAATCATAGCCTAGCATATGACGTTTTGAGGGGGATAAGAGATAATTTAGAGGTAGATGTTAGGGAGGTTTTATAGAGGAAGATAACTATCTTGTAAGATAACATCTTGTAAGATAGTTGTCATTTAGGCTAAATAATATTCTAGGCACTAAAACATTTTTAAAACAGGAGAAGGCGCATTATTTAATTTCAAATAAAAAGTAATTTGGAATACTTTTAGCCAGCTTCTTTCTGAATGTGTATTGCTTTTTCTGTTTCAAATAAGTGTGACAAAAAGCCTGCCAAACTCCTGCTGCATGGCATGAGTACGGTAATTCTCCATATGGGCACCAGGTGGCGCTGCAGGTTAAACAATAGCATCACTGTCCTTTGAGGAAGACCTGTTTATTTTGCAGTTACAGGTTCTCCTGCCCTGGTGTTGATACAGTAGTACTGAAGCCATTTCCTGGCTTGCTCCAAGATTTAGAGTCCACTTATCTGTCTACTCCTTAGTGCCAGTGACTTTTAGATAAGCCCTGTTTCTTTCATCTTTCACCCTTCTTCCTTCTGCTCTAATGCATCTTCAGCACATGCTTGCTTCTTGGCACAGGTGGATGACGCAAAGTTGCCCCTTTGAATGGATCCCACCTGTTAAAAATTCAGCACTGGAGCTGATTCATTCAGAACAGAGTGAGCAGAACAGAGTCTGTGGTGATGAGACCAGCTGTACATCTGAATTGAAAGAATTTTATCAATATTCTCTATAAATTAGTTGGACCTAAATTCAGAGTCTTTTGTGGTCCCCAGATCCTACACATTATATAGTCACTAAGGCGGAGATTGTCAGTGCTGAATAACCCTGATATTAGGAATGTTATCAACCTGTTACGTAATCAAGAATGTTTCCTATTACTTTCAGCCATGGATGGAGACTCTTTGGCTCTCTCCCATTAACTTGGTTTTGGAGAAGCAACCACATGTGAATGCTCCTTTTGATCTTTACCTCTGTCCTTGCTGGCTTCTCCAAGTGCCCTTTGGAGAAGTAGAGCTATTTGTTACTGGAGCAGGAAGAGAGTTATGTGAACTGGTGAGAAATCTACTTTAGCTGTAATACAATGCTGGCCTTGAAAGATTTCTCAGGGGGAATTCAGCTTTCCTGGGAGGGAGGCTGGTGTACAAATGCAGCATCAAGATAAGTTCCTCAGCACGCACCTCCTGTCTCCCCCAGGGTTCCTTTGTGTTGTTTTTCCACTTTTATTTATTACTCCTCTGCGTTTTCTACCCACAGTCAGTGCTCCTAAAGTTCCTATTCTGTGGAGATTCTGGAGTTGCCACTGTGGTGTCTCTACATCCTTCATATCAGGATAGGTGGCCTTCTACTTGGAAAGGTTTTACAATTCAGCCTGTAGAGAGGAAATTGGAAATGCTTTTGGGTAGCTCTTCTACACCAAGGTGATGGTGTTAATGATCAGCATTTTTCCTTCTCTACACCCCTCTCAGTATGTTTTCTCTTTGTTTATCTTGGGCATCTGCTTCTCCTATGTATTCTTTATTCTCCTCAAGGCTGATCTTTTCCAGCTTCCTCTAGCCATTTTCACAAGTTTTACCATGTCTGCTGATTTAAATAAATCCCTGATAATTTTCTTCCAACTCATGGCTGAGTACACTCTAAATCTGTATCTGTAATATTTGTAGAAATTGGAGGTCAGCCCCTCCTGTGAGCACATAATTACTTATCACTCCTGCCTCCTCCAACTCTTCCCTCCCCATCCTCCTTTCCTGTGGTGGGGGTTCTGTGTGCAGAGCAGAGCAAGGAGATCTCCCTGTGAGGTCAAGTCCCCATGAACAATAGGGGCTCTGGTTGTCAAGACGACCACTAAATTACTGCCTTCTCCCCTCTTTTGTGTCTTGCCTTTCTTCCTGGTGCTTCAGCACTAAGGGTTTTGCCCCCTTTTTCTGCCCTTTCCCCTCCACGGACTCAATTTTCTTCTGAATGGGTGGCCATTTTAATTACCTTCCCCCTCCTCACCCCACCTCTCTGCCCTTGCCCTTGCTGCTGAGAAAGGCAGGGTACCTGGGGACTGAGAATGAGCCAGCCATGCTGTTCACACGGGGACAAGGAAAGAAGAGAGAGACATTTTAGATCCTGTCGTCTCTGCAGTGAAAGTTTTATTGTTTAGGATATAGAGGTCTGGTTTTAGGGAGGATTCAGAAATAGAGTTTCCATATTACCTAAAACCCCCTGGGGCCTCTCCCCAATCTTCTTAACCACTCAATACCAAATGCTTTACTGGTTCAGTATTTACTTCTCTGAGCCTGCCAGGAGAGTAGGCTTTACAGTGCGAAAACTGAGGCATGAACTGCAAAGCTTCCTCCCAGTCCTGCCATCATTAGTTCTCTGGACCTGGTTGAATTTTTAAAGAGGGTCTGAAGGAGTCTTTTTCTCTTTTACGTGTATAAACATACTAGCACTTTTAGAAATACTTTTTATTTTTCATATTTCATCTTGATGATAACTTTGTGAAGAAGGCAAGGCAAGAATTAGCCCATTTTATAATGAAGGAAGCCAGAGTTCAGAGAGTTTGTTCAACTTTTATGTGGGTAAGCCAGGCTCAAACCTGTCTGTAGCTTTTTAATGTTATTTTTAAAGTCTATCCGTACTGATTTTTTCAGAACTGGATTATGGTATATCAGTAGAAACATAGTATGGGGCCAAAACAAGTTGACTTGAAAGTCTTCAGAGGCACACTAGATTTGTGTATAAAAAACTTTCAGATCGGTTGGGCACAGTGGCTCCTGCCTGTAATCCCAGCACTTTGGGAGGCCAAGGCGAGTGAATCATTTGAGGTCAGGAGTTCGAGACCAGCCTGACCAACATGGTGAAACCCTGTCTCTACTAAAAATACAAAAAAATTAGCCAGACATGGTGGCGCATGCCCTTAGTCTCAGCTACTTGGGAGGTTGAGGCAGGAGAATCACTTGAACCTGGGAGGTGGAGGTTTCAGTGAGCTGAGATCCCACTACGGCACTCCAGCCTGGGTGACAGAGCAATACTCTATCTCAAAAAAGAAAAAAAAACTTTCAGATTGAAATCCTAAACATGTCACAATACTCAAATATAGAAGAAATGTTTAGAGATTTCCCTTTGCAATCAATCTTACTTATCCTAAGAATACAGAGTCCCCAAGTGCCTTTTTCTCATTCTGCATTCGTTAGAAAGGTAACCTGACCTTTGCTTTTGGTCTTTCCTCCCCCATTCTGCTTCCTTCCTTCTTCTTTTCTTCTTACTAGTTTCAAATAATGGATGGGAATCAATTCGATGCTGCTGCATCCATCAGAGGCACTTCCCAAAATGCAAGTGTGACTCATGGTCCTCATAACCCCCCTTTGTTTTTGTTTGACTTTCAATCTCTTCTATCCTCTGGGCCTATTTGCCAGGAAAACTGACCAAACGTAGGCTGCTGGCAGCTGTCTCTCTCCTCCAGGATTTATAGTGTGAGATAAGAAGCATGGCTGACCCATTCCCTTGCCTTCCAGCTCTCTTCCCTTCTAGAGCAATGCGTAGCCAGATGTGAATGCCCATTTCATGGATTATTCTTAGGTGTAGATCTGCTGACTTATTACCTAGCATACCCCTTACAACATCAGCTCTGTTGCTGGTGTATTGGCCCACAGTTTTATTATTAGCCTAAACAAAAGATTATTAGGAAAGTAAATCTGCCAGATGTATATATAAACACATATGGAATGCCAATTACAAAGGATGTTTATATTGTTCACGATTTTTAAAAATCTGTCCTTGTCTTCCTCCATAAGCATGAATAATTAAGAGCTCGGTGTTTTTGCTGTTTTAAATATTGGGATGTATGCTTTCTGCAGAGCCTGTTTTGAACTGTGTGCCGTGCTTTAAGACCAGTGTTGGTCCCATATATAGCATGAATTCCCTTATTAACCAATAGTTATTGATTGCCTTCTCTGTGGTAGGCACTATGTTAGGTGATCAAAATACTTTAAAAAGACCCAAAACCCCTACCATAGAGAGTTTAATATCCAGTTGGAGGCGCAAACTTATAAATAGGAGTTGTAGTATAAAATCAGTGCTTTGAAAAGAACTCTATATATGATTCAGAAAAGGGGTGTATCAATTATGAGAGGTCCAGGGAAGGCTTATAGGAGATGACATCAGAGATGAGATTTAAAGAATGAGGGGAGGGAGAGAGATCCAAGATGGCCGATCACTAGCAGCTCAGGATTGCAGCTCCCAGTAAAAGCGCAAAGAGCCAGTGGACGCCACACTTACCAATAAATTTTCGCTGCCCACGGACCAGGACATTCCCAGTGGAGGAGCC